>JAJPUD010000211.1:253847-289508 GCA_023553655.1 Myrmecobius fasciatus | reverse complement strand
TATCTATCTATCTATCTATCTATCTATCTATCTATCTATCTATCTATCTATCTCCCTACTTACCTATCTACCTATTATCTATTTCTCTTTCCTTTTCCCTCCCCCTCTATCTCTGTTTCTCTCTCCCTCACCCTTTTTCTCTGACTCTGTCTCTGTCTCTCTGTCTCTGTTTTTCTCTGTCTCTCTCTGTCTCCGTATCTCTGTCTCTCTTTGTCTCTCTGTCTCTCTGTCTCTTTCTCTGTCTGTCTCTGTCTCTGTCTGTCTTTGTCTCATTTTCTCTGTCTCTCCTTGCTCAATAAGACTCTCTATTGCCCCTAGCATCAAATGCAATCTTCTCTGTTTGGCATATAAAATATTTTAGTCCCATATGCTTAGTTGATTATACATTATTCCCACTTCTATGCTCCACGCTTGAGGCAAACTGACTTACTCTCTATTATTTATATAAAGCCTCCCATTTCTCATTTTCAGGTTTTATCCAGCCTGTACTCCATACTGAAAGTCACTCCTTCCTCACCCCTAGCTCTCAGAACCCCTAACTTTCTTCAAGGCACAGTGCAAGTGCTATATTCTACATGAGAAATTTTCTTGTCACTTCTTAGTTTTTTCCTCTGCCCCCTGATATTATCCCATTTGTATCTTGTGATTTTTAGCTGTTTATTTATTGTTTACATTTATCTGTAATGTTATTTCCATATTATTAGTTCCTAATGGAATACAAACTCATAGAAGCCAGGGATTATTTTAGCTTTACCTTTGAAATTCCAAGGCCTAGCACAGCATTTGGGATCTAGTAGGCACTTTAAATGCTTTTTGAATGAATAAAAGATCTGAATGAATGACTGAACCAATCGCTGCCTTTCCAGCTTCCACCAAGGTGTTTCTTTGTCGCTTCCGAGGCAGTGGCCAGCCACTGAGGAAGGATGTGAGAATGCAATTTTAGATGGGATGTATTAAGCTGTGAAAGCAGAAAAGCAGAGTTGGGAAAGTCAGCTCAGAGATCCACAGGAGACAGCACATGGAGGCCATGGGGCTGACTTGGCAGTAGGGCTTATAAAGCTCAGACCTTTATCTGGAGTGACCTTTCTCTGTCCCTGTCACTGATCCAGTAAGGCTTCATTAGCATCAGATACTCCGTGAAACAGGACCTCTCCCCAACACTTGGCTTAAAAGGAGGCAATCAACACCTTGATATACAAGCTGGAAAGAAGCTATTCAGAGACTCACTTTCAGAAAGATAAGCCAGTCACTGCCTAATTGACAAGGTCCTTTGTAAAAATCTACCACCAAGTTGTATTCAGTCCTGGTTATCCTTGTAAACTGGTTGTCTTAGTTGGTTGTCTTAGATGGTTGTCTTAGTGCTAAGATTTGAAGGGGTTAGGAGTCCCCTTTCTCAGTCTCCCTCCCACCCACCTTGCTCTGCTCAAAGGAAAATTATAGGTTGGTCAAGAGAGCTACAAAACCCTCACGGGTCATGTAACTGTTAATTCCTGCTCATGTCACCAGCCAAGGCTTCAGAAGGTGACAGATACCATTCCCTTTGGGTGTACTGAAAAGGGGCTTTCTAGTACTGTTGTTCACAAGTCTCCCTCTAGTTTACTTCCCGTTATCTTTCAGAATTACCCAAGTTTCCATAACTTTTAGAAAAGGAGATGTTACAACCAAGGGAGGACGATCTTCCTAATTGGGGAACACTCTTCCCTTGCACACATAGGATTCCTTAGGGAGAGTGAACCCAAGCTTAAGCACAATAATCAAGATACATATGTGCTGATCAAAAGTACTGACTCCTTTTGTCCCTTTGTGGACTTTCTGTCATGAAGAGTCACAATCCTTGACTGGGATTCCTTGACATTCTCAGAGAACTATTTTTACTCTTCCATCTTCAAATGTTTCTTCTGTTGTTGGACACTGTTCTGACTCTATTTGCCAAGTGGATCTTTGATGACTAATGGGTTTCCTGATTACATGGACAATCCCCTCTTAGAATATTTATTACTATAATAAAAATAAACATTAAAAAAAGAGTTAATACGTACTTACAGAAGTGTGGCAAACCAGATAGGAGAGAGAGCAGCTGCTCATCCCTTCCCTGGTCCCTCACAGCAAACTCTGCCTTGTTTCCAAGAAGGAAAAGAAATAAAAATGAAAGGAGATGGATCACTTCTTTAGTGAACGCACTCAACAATATATGAGTCATCAATCCTTCTGTCTCCTAAAGCAACCATGAAACTCTTTCTTACCTTGTAATACTAGTCCTTCAGTCATTCGTGGAAGGAAATGGGCTCACCATTCTTCCACATATGATTGTCTTAGAAATAGGAAGGAGAATATCTGTGCATTCTCAAAGGACTAAAACCAAGCAGGGAATAGTTGTACCTATTTCAAAGATTGCTCCTTCACCTCCACTGGACAGTCCTCTATCATATAAGTAAATTTTCTTATTTTATAAAGAAAACGAAACCTGGAAGGGTTAAATTATTTGTCTAAAGTACATAGAGAGTAAGTGTCAGAAGATGGATTTTCTCTGATGACTGCATTCTGGCACAAAGTCAACCAAAAGTTGCCAGATGTTCTGTTGATTGTACCTTCAAAATATTTTTCATCTATGCTCCTTTATTTTCACGTTGAAAACTTTCTGTCCCCTTCATCTTTACCCCATAAAAATCCCTCTAAGAGACAGCTCAAACATCACCTACATGTAGCTTTTGATAAAATATGGCAGAATGATTAATCAGGGTACAGCATCCATTGGAACAAAGGGAATAGAGACATACTTCAAATATAAGACCTGGAAACATTCATTGAGTGAATAGCACATTCTGAATGAGGAACAATAGACCTGGTCTGGCCACTCCAAAAATTGGGGGTTTAGGAAGTGGTTTATATGATTTTACAATCAAGGGAGGAAGGAGAATAAGAGGAATGCAGAGTACCCAGAACTAGGATGTTTGTGCAAGCTCTGTCCGTTTGGGGTTAGTATGAACTTGTGGTTATTGGCAGAAAAGGTGTTCTAGGTTCACTCAGTGGATTCTGCAAAGGATCACTGGTATGTCAAACTCAAGTAATATCCATTGCACTTGCTGATTAGCTGATTTCAATTCTCATGTTATTTCAGCCTCTCCTAGGTAATAAGGGAGCATAAATAAATCAAAGTTTAGTAAGCAAATCTAGATTAGTAAAGTGATTAGTATAATTATTCATTCCATTTGCACACCTTCCTTGATCCCACCCTTTACTAATGCCCTCCTTCCTGATCTCCCTTGTATATATTTGTATTATAGATATATTTTTATATTTATTATATATATTTATTTATTTTATATATTTATATATAAATAAATAAAAGTGAAATATATTTATATATATTTATTTTCTTATATATTATATATATATCAATATATTATAAATATATATATTTTCTTCTAATAGAACACAAACTTTTTGAGAGTAGGCATCTTATTTATTCTTTGTATTGACCTAACATCATGACTGGTACAAAGTAAGTGTATAATAAAAGTTTATTGTTTGATGATCTATCCTCTTCATGTTAAATTCTAAGCTCTTTGAGGAAATCTGCATTTTATTATATTTTGTAAATCTCCCAGCATAAGCTTCACTCCAAGAAGAAAACCAGTTTGTTGACTAGACGTGATATCTTCCGTGGCTGATTCATTATTTTGAGTTAGACATTGCTCTGTTTGCATCTTCTTATTCAAATCCAGAAATACCCCTGGGAAGGATTATTCATCCAGTTCTCAGTATCTGAGTATAATTTTAGCTCGGACATGATCACTGGCTAATATTTGCAGGGATGTCTTATGGAAGAAGAATTAGGCTTGCTCTGCTGAGCCCCAGAAGGTAGAACCCCAGAGCAATATGCAATAATTGCAAAGAAGAAAATCTAAACTTCCTTATAACTGGAACCATCCAAAAATGGACCAGGTGACCTTTCATTCTCTCCTCCAAGTTGAATGAATCCTTGTCAGGTATACCAAAAGGGGGGTTCTTGTGTGGGTACAGGTGAGATTAGATAGTCTCTGATTCCTTTCCTTTTGAGAGATTTGTGAAATAAATTGATTGGATATTAGGATGGGAGGTCGGGGAATGGAAAGGGCAGAGAAGTGGATGGAAAGACTCCAATAATAATAATAGGCTGACATTAACACAGCAGGGCTTTATATATGTATTAGGGATGTACTAAAACCAAGAGGATTCATTGAATTGGTTGCTGAGCTTAACTCCATGGAAACATTAAAGGGGCAATCAATCCCCACTTTTCAGGGCTCTCTGTTCAGTGGGTCATAAGACAATAAGCATGACTGAGCTCTGGAGGGTTGATGGTTGTGGTGGTGGGACTGGCTGGGATTAGGCTTTCTCCTATTTATGTCTTGTTTCCTTTGGTAGAGAGCCTCGTGAGATCAACCGAGAGAGTTACCCACATAGAAACAAAACCACTGGGAAGAAAAGAGTCCATGTCCATTGATTGGTCCTTATTCATGGAAATGAAGTGTAAAAAGGGCTAACGAGCAAATACCCCAGTGAGCTTGTATCTTAGCCTCTCAACGGATTGTAATTATACTAGAATTCTTTATTGCTTTGTAGAATTAAAACCGCCTGTTCTATGTCTGATTCCTATTCGTTCTCTGGTACCTCTTATTACTTTCTGGCTTCTACTTTTTGGCTGGGGTAGACCCCTTAAACTGGAAGCCCAAGCAAGTCAATCATTCCTCAAGGAATCTGAGGTAGGAGTAAAAATGAAAAAAAAATTAAAATTTAAAATTTTATTTAAAATAAAATAAAAAATGTAAAAATTTAAATTAAAAAAATCCAAAATTCTGAGGAGAGACACATCAGAATAAAGAATTAGGGGTACAGGGAAAGATAGAGAATGGGGATGGTTGGCAGCCCCTCTGGCCTCCAGCTATTGATGCCTCATTAGCTGTGAGGGGCAGAAATAGAGGAGCTCATATGAGTCTTGAAACAAGGTAGAAAGAGGGGCGGAGCCAAGATGGCAAACTGCAGACAGCATTCTCTGTAAGCTCTTGAGACCTTCCCTCAAACACAGACAAACTGAGCCTCTGAACTGGTTCTGGAGTGAGGGCTTCACCAAACACTTGGACTACAACGCACTTCTATCAAATATCTACTTTGAATGAATTTCTGAGGTCAGTATTAGACGGGCAGGGGATTGAGCAGCTCCCAGCGCTCAGATGCCAGGGCGCAGCCGGGGTGCAAGTCCGGGGCTGGGATGGACCAGAAGATTTTAGGCTTCCAGGAAGTCCCTGGGAGACCCTTAGGCCACTTTGCTCTGCTTGCGGGCAGGTGCTTTGGCAGGTCTACTTTTGATAAAGAGTGGATTGAGAGCAGCTGAAAGTGTGGTCCTAGTGCGGATCTAGCCAGATCAGCCCCAGACCAGAAGTCAACTCGGCAAACTGCCCCAGGGCAAATTGAAATCCCGCCTGCTGCTGCTGCCACTGCTGCCGCTGCTGCTGCTGGGGCTGCAGAATTCCCTGCTGTTAACTGATACCTCAGCTAAACATAATGAACAAGAAGAAGAGAGCTCTCACCATAGACAGCTTTTATGGAGACAAACTAGAGCACTCCCCAGATCCTGAGATTCTGAAAACAATCCCAGATAAAGCCACAAAGGTGGACTTAAGCTGGTCTCCCTTTCAGAAGGCTTACCTGGAAGATTGCATAAAGAATCTCAAAAGAGAGCTAGAAGGAGATTGGGGAAATAAACTGAGAGCAGTGCAAGAAGGAAACATCGCCCTACAACAGAGATGTGAAAAACTGGAAAATAAGTCTGGTGAATCGGAAAAAGACAAAAATTCACTGAAAAACAAAATTAGTGAATTGGAAAAAGTCACCAACTCACTGGAAAATAAAAATAGTGAATTGGTAAAAGACAACAATTCACTGAAAAACAAAATTGGTGAATTGGAAAAAATCACCAACTCACTAGAAAATAAAAATAATGAATTGGAAAAAGATAAAAATTCACTGAAAAATAAAATTAGTGAATTGGAAAAAATCACCAACTCACTAGAAAATAAAAATAGTGAATTGGAAAAAGATAAAAATTCACTGAAAAATAAAATTAGTGAATTGGAAAAAATCACCAACTCACTAGAAAATAAAAATAGTGAATTGGAAAAAGATAAAAATTCACTGAAAAATAAAATTAGTGAATTGGAAAAAATCACCAACTCACTAGAAAATAAAAATAGTGAATTGGAAAAAGATAAAAATTCACTGAAAAATAAAATTAGTGAATTGGAAAAAATCACCAACTCACTAGAAAATAAAAATAGTGAATTGGAAAAAGATAAAAATTCACTGAAAAATAAAATTAGTGAATTGGAAAAAGACAACAATTCACTGAAAAATAAAATTGGCAAAATGGAAAAAGAATGCAATGAACCAAAAAATTCAATTGGCCAGTTACAAAAGGACCTAAAAAAGATAACTGAAGGAAATAATACCTTAAAAATTAAAATTGAACAAATTGAAATGAATGACTCAATAAGACTTCAAGAATCAATCAAACAAAAACAAAAAAATGAAAAAATAGAAGAAAATATGAAATATCTCCTAGGAAAAACAACTGACTTGGAAAACAGATCCAGGAGAGACAATCTAAGAATTATTGGACTCCCTGAAAATCACGATGAAAAAAAGAACCTCGATGCTATCTTCCAGGAAATCATGAAAGAGAATTGCCCTGATGTTTTAGAATCAGAAGGCAAAGTTGGTATTGAAAGAATCCACCGATCACCTCCTGAAAGAGACCCCAAAATTAAAACCCCAAGGAATATCGTGGCCAAATTTCAGGACTATCGCACCAAGGAAAAGATATTACAAGCTGCTAGAAAAAAACAGTTCAAATACCAAGGAACTGTCATTAGAATTACCCAGGATCTGTCAGCTTCCACATTGAAGGATAGAAGGGCCTGGAATCAGATATTCCGAAAAGCAAAAGAACTTGGATTACAGCCAAGAATAAGCTATCCAGCTAGAATGAGCATCATCTTCCAGGGAAGAAGATGGTCATTTAATGATACAGGAGAATTTCACCTATTTCTAATGAAAAGACCAGATCTGAACAAAAAATTTGACCTCCAAACACAGAACTCTAGAGAAGCGTAAAAAGGTAAAAAGGAAAGAACTCTTGAGATCTATATCTCTACTAGGGGTATCCTTAAAGAATGGGGGTATAATTTGATTTTACTTTGATAATATGAAAAAGAGAACTAGAGGGGAAAAGGATATCATACTGGGGAAAAGAGGGGAAAAAGTGGTAAAATAAGATCTAAAAAAAAAGGAGGTAAAAACAAGGTAAAATCACTTGAAGAGGCAAAGAAAACCTAATATAATTGAGAGAAAGAGGGGAGGGAGATGAGCATTGTGTAAATCTTACTCTCATAAGGTTGGGCTCTAAAAGTGTATATCAGACATTTGATTTCACATAGAAACTTGTTTGTTGCTAGAGGGAAGTGGGAGGGAAAGGAGGAAAAGTAAGGGACAAACTAATAGAAGAGAAAATAGAAGAATCAGGGGAAAGAAGTAAAAACAGGGGGGAGGGGATCTAAAAGGTGGAGTATTGTTTGGGGGAGGGGGTCATCAAAAGCAAAGTACTGAGGAGGGGGGAAGGGAGAAAAGGGAAAGGAAAGGGGAAAACAACTTGGGTAAATAAGATGGCAGGAAATAAAGAATTAGTTATTCTAACTGTGAATGTGAATGGGATGAACTCTCCCATAAAGCGGAAACGGATATCAGACTGGATTAAAAACCAGAATCCCACAATATGTTGTCTACAAGAAACACATCTAAAACATAGTGACACATATAGGATGAAGGTAAACGGCTGGAGCAGAAAATATTATGCTTCAGGTGAACAAAAAAAAGCAGGGGTAGCAATCCTTATCTCAGATCAAGTAAAAGCCAAGATAGATCTAATCAAAAGAGATAAGGAAGGAAACTATATTTTATTAAAGGGTACCATAGATAATGTAGCAATATCTATACTAAATATATATGCACCAAGTGCAATAGCACACAAATTCCTAGGGGAGAAATTAAGGGAGATGCAAGAAGAAATAGACAGCCAAATGATACTAGTGGGGGATCTCAACCTTGCTCTCTCAGAATTAGATAAATCAAACCACAAAATAAACAAGAAAGAAACTAGGGAGATAAATGAATTGTTAGAAACAAGGTAGAAAGAAAGGCAAACTTCACTTTTATGTGGCTACACAATCTTGGCAAGGCGTGGATGTGAGAATGGGTACATGTGTTTGTAGGGGCAGCTAGAAGGGGTGATGGGTCTGAAGGCAGGAGGACCGGAGTTCAAATTTAGCCTTGGCCACTTGCCAGTTATGTGATTCTGGAGAAATCACAATCTCTGCCAGCCTCAGTTTCCTGATCTGTAATATTGGCCCCTCTATTGCAGAAGTGTTGTGAGAATCTAATGAAATATTTATACAGTGCTTGATACATGCTAGTTGTGATAATGGTGATGATGCTATAGGGAGGGGTAGATCCAAATACATTTAAAAGGATTGGAACTGATCGTGGAGTGGCTTAGTTTTGTGTTAGGATATTATTGATAGTATGCTTAAATTTACTTTGCATTATAAAATTGATTATTGTTCAGTCATGTTTCACTCTGATCTGTGGATCCATACCGTACATGGAGTTTTCTTGGCAAAGATGCTGGAGTGATTCCCCATTTCCTTCTACAATAGATTAAAGCAAGCAGATATGAAGTGACTGACCCAGTCTTACATCTACTAAGTGTTTAAGACTAAATTTTGGATTCAGATTTTCTTGATTATAAGCCCAGTACTCTATGCACTCAGCCACCTCACTGGCCCCTAAAATTGATTAAACACACATTTAAGGTACAGTGTGGCAAGATGGAAAGAGTTTTGGGTTGAAGTTCTGCAAGTTTGTGGTTTTCATTCTTTTTTTGCCACTATCTATAAGACATTGGACAAATTATCATCTCTTGGGATCTTGCTTCTATATTACCAATAAGATGGGGTTTTTAGAATATCAGAAAATGGCTTAAATCAATTTCACTACCAACTTTTGAAACTTTTGAGAACCACTTTTTGGAAAATATATATTTATTTCACATGAAGACAAGGCAGAGAGAGAGGGAAAGCCATTTGAATGGCTCAATGAATTATGCAGCCTTTGTTTTTGCCTTCTGTGGCACTTACCTGATGCCTTCCTCTGGGAATTATCCACAAATTTGGTTGTTACTTTCAAATAAAGGTGATAAACTCCCTCTAAAGTTCTACTTCAAAGCCTCATCATGGCGTGTAAGAGACCTGTGTTCTTGAAGGCTCTGTAAAATGAATCACGAGCTTTGGCAGGACATATTCATAGAGATTGATAACTGGGAGGGACTTCAATGGCCAGTCCATACATCGAAAGAACTCCTACTATCATTTACCTGATGAGAGGTCATCCTGTCTCTGTTTTGTGCCTTCCAAGAAGAGGAAACTCAACACTGGAACACTGCTGATGGGAAATTCTTCCTGATGTTAGACCTAAACTTGCCTTTTTTGCAAATTTCACCTTTGCAGGTTAGTACCTTCTCTGCTACTCAGAACTATTCCTGGATCTGCTGTCTGGAACTAAATGGCACAAATCTACTTTCTATCTGGCTGGTCCATATGATTCTAGTTTTCCGTTGAGTGTTATGGTTAAAAGGTTTTTGCTACTGGCTCTCAAGACTACCTTTTCAGCTCCATGTTTGGAGTACATAGTCCTGGCTTGTGCTTCCATCACCTTACCATTAATGATTCTTAGCACTGGAGGATATATGTGGGCTTTCTCATCCCTTATCTTTTCTTAGCTAGGCTGATGTCCTTCGTCCCAACCTTCCATTTCATTTCTTTCCTCTCTTCCTCTTTTTCCTTCTTTCTCACTGGTCAACTTTCTGTTCCCTTTTTCCATGATAATCTGAATCAATTAAGTCACCACCAGATGGCTGAAGTCTTATCAGTCAACCTTCAATGATTGAAAGAGTCAACCGGTATCCAAGCTCTGGAAACAGCCTTGACTCTCTCAAAGATGTATCAATGGACACATTTAGGGAGGGGCACACAAATCCTCAATTCCCTTTAATCTCAGCAGATTGGTCAGGATTGCTTAGATAGGATTCTTTGAAAGACTGATACTTTCAGCCCCAGAGAGCTCCCTCAATCAACACATAAATTGACATCTACTTTATGACAAGTTCCTACCTATCCAGTCGGGCTTTTTGGGTAAGGTAATAATTTAACTTTATTTCATTTTATTTTCATATTCTTTACATTTGTGAAATTTCATCTAGATAAAATGAAAATTCACATTTAGATGACAAATATTACATAAGGCCAGGTTACAGAATAGGATAGGATGGGAAGAAAAGGAATATAAATGAAGAGAAACTTGATTTATGATTTCACTGGGCTAGAGAATTCCCTGATGAAAAAACTCCTTCTATCAACGCAGGTTGGTACCTTCTCTGCTACTTAGTCCTTGATCTCAAGAAGCTTGCAATCTAAAGAGACAACATGCAAACAAAATATGTCTATATATCTATGTATATATACATATATATGTATCAAGCTATATACAGGATAAATAGGAAATTGTAACCAAGGGAAGGCACATAATAAATGTTCAATGAACTGAAATATAATACGTAATGAGATCTGGTACATTTGCAGAGCAGCACTGAAACTTAGCTAGAGAGGTGGTCTTCCTGGCTTTGATTCAACCTCTTTTTTCACTTTATCAGGCTGTCTCTTATATAAAGGCATTTAGTTAATAATTTTACCCATAGAGTGGGATGTAGTTCAGTAGCTGGTGATTAAAATCATGACCTCCTTTACACAGGCAGTGCAGAAATGAAATCTCTGTTTTGGAAAACACTAAGAGGTTGAGTGACTTGCCGAAAGGACTGATTAATAGCCCAGTGGAGTAAAATCTTACTCATTGAACAGTGTTGCCTGTAGAGCTGTCCCTGGATTTCCTCAAATTGACTTGTGCTTAGTTGAGGTGGAATGGGAGTCAGGGTCTGTTTCTGTAGGGGAGTATTAATGTAAGAATCACAACAGCTGACACTTATATGTCACAGGAGTTTAGTGCATGTCCAGTTCACCTAAGAGGTATATACCTATTTGGAAGATGCCAGGGACCCTCTGCTATGAGACAGAACACCTGGCTTGCTCATGATTATTCTGTGTTGACCTACCATGTGGTTGGGAGCAGTCTTTTTTCCATTGGCTACATAGCCACAACTGTCTGCAAATTTAAAATTATCTGACGAATAATCTCTCTCTCTCTGTCTCTTCTCTCTTCTGTATCTCTCATCTCTCTTCTGTGTCTCTCCTCTGTGTCTCTTCTCTCTTCTCTCTCTCTCTCTCTCTCTCTCTCTCTGTCTGTCTCTCTTTTTCTCTCTCGTTTCTGTCTGTCTGTCTCTCTCACACACACACACTCTCTCTCTCTCACACACACACACTTACACTTTCTCTCCTAGGGTGTCCAGAAATAAAGGACTCATTCATTCACAGCAATGGAACAATGTAGTAATTTGGAAAAAGAAGAACCTGAAGATCTCTTTTCTTAAAAAAATGAACTTGGTGCTGCTTATGGCACTGTGGGAGATATTCATAGAAGAAGCCCAAGATTTATTCCCTGTCCTCTAGCAGATTACATTCTGGTTGGAGAGACAGAGCTAGCACACATGAAACAATTAGAGAACAATTATTGAATCTAGATCTCAGCAAAATGCCCAGCACACACTAGGTGTTTGATAAATTATTATTGATTGACCAGTTACCAACTACTGTATGTGATGCTGTGAAATCTTCAACAAGATTTCAGCAAAGGGAGAGATTCTCCCTGATTTGATCAGTCAAAGAAAGCATCAAAATAATATTTTACAATGTATACTAACTAAATAAATAATCCAGTTTTTAAAAAGAATAACTGTGAAAAAATGAATCTGGAATTTGATCTCTTTTATTTCTTCTTTTTAGTTCTAAGTAAAGGGAGTAGAATTCCAGGTTTGGGAACTCAAATCATCGAGACCTTGGAGCCCAGAATCTGATGTCAGATGCTACAAAGAGCTCAGCAGGGAAGTCTAGAGGAGAATCCCTGAATACAAGCCTATGGAGAGCATTGAATATGGGACCTGGAAGGATTAGTGCTGTGTAGGAATTGAGCTAAATTATGGATCTAATCTCCCTCTTCTTTCCCAAGGGTATGGGGGGAGTAGAAATTAAGCTCCTGAGGGAGATGTTGGGGATAGGGAGATGTTCCTGTGTTTGCTTTTGCTATATCTTTCAATGAAATATTCCTTCACAAAAATTAATCTGACTGTTAAGTAGTTAAGTGGAATTGGGATTCTGGAATTAAAATTGAAAGAACACATCCAATGGGGGCTTGAGTTAATGGCAGAGAAGAGAAATCTGTCTTACCCCAAACTCCCTCAAAGTAGTGAAAAATCCTAGGAGAGAGATGAGATATAACATATAAAGCATTCAGACACTGGGTGTCAGAGAATCCCTCTTCCATATTTAACCCTTTAAAGTTAGCAAAGCACTTTGCATAAATTAATCTTATTTGATTCTCACAACTCTCTGGGAGGTAGGTATTACTATTATTCCCTTTTGCAAATGAAAAAATTGAGGCTAAGGAATCTTAAATCAACTCCCTCCCTCCCCCCAATCATGATCACACAGTAAACACAAAACCCAATATGTCATGGGAGAAAACCCAAGGACAAAAAGAGATGGCAGTACTAAATGGTTCTGAAACACTGACCCCCCAATTCATATATGTAAATTCCCTCTCCCTTTCCCTCTCCCTCTTTCTCTCCCTATATATTTCTTCTCCTGATAGCTGTATTTATTTATGTTTGCATTTATGTATTTATATATTTATATCATATATATTTCTATATGTATAAAAATTATGTACCTCTATGCACACATACATGTGTGCATATATACACACACACACATATATATATATATACATATATATGTATGTATATATACTCATAAGGAAGCAGTCTCCCATTCCCTCCATAACCAGAACTATATCTAAAGCAAATTGTGGTATTTCATTTTTTATATGCATTATTCAAGCTATGTTCTTTTTCTTGTTGTTGATACTTTGTTGTATTTTTAATATAATTTTATTTTTTCAAATACATGCAAGGATAGTTTTTAACATTCCCCTTTGCAAAAACTTTGTGCTCCAAATTTTTCTCCCTCTCTCCCCTTCTCTCTCCTCCCCAAGATATCAAGCAATCTGATATAGGTTAAACATGTGCAATTTTTCTAAACATATTTCCATAGTCATCATGTCAAGTTATGTTCTTATGGGACTTCTTTTGTTCCTTTTAAAGCTTCTATTGGTGTTCTTTTTGACCTGATTTCATTTACAGAAAGCTATTCATATTGGAGTTAGAGGGAGAAATGAGGTGTGTTTTGCCCTTAGCCTCTCTCAAGAATAATCTTGCTTATTTTATATCCAATTGATTTCACTCTTTCAATTTTATGTGAAAATAAGCTTTAAGATATTTTGAACAATGATGGGGAACACAATTATGTTGCATTATTTATAGCATTATTTATATGTTAAAACTGCTTAAGTATTGGAATCTTGATGGCTCTTTAAATGAGACAAGAATTTTAGAGGTAATATGATAAGAAGAAAAAGATGATAATGAGATGATGATGGTGATGGTGATGATGATAATTCATAGTCATATAGTTTAAAGATTTGCTAAATCATTTAACCTAAACATTATCTCTTTTGATTTGGAATAGGAAAGTGATGGTAATCAAAATAACTTCTACCCACTAAAAATCTTCATTCAAATATATTATCAGATAGAATATTATGTGTTTCAAAAGCTTCCACTGTGGGTTATTGAACTCTGTCATAGCATTTGTTTCACAAAATGACTTCAAATCCTATGATTTTCATGGTTTAATAGCTTTTGCAAGTTTTGTAGTTCTTTGAAAAAGAACTGCATGGTTAAAGTGGAAAATTTGCCTTTTTTTTTCTTAAGTGTTCTTTCTACAATAGTGAATATTCTATGGAAGATTAGAAATGCTATGATCTTTTCCATACAAAGATAAAATGAAAAATGATTTCTGCCCTCAAGGAATTTAAATTCTACTGGAGGCTTATAAAAAGGGTTCATTGTTGCCTTATTTTTATTACATCATTTTTATGTATACCTACCCTTTCCATAGAACCTTGCCTTAAACCCAAAATAATATAGCAAACAATTAAATAAAAACAATCAACAAGAACTAGTCTGACAATGCAGTCTCCACTTACCACATGACAAGAGGAAAGTAATTTTATTATGTGTTCTCTCTAGTATTATCCATTTTTTCAGTTGCTCAAAGTTCAACTTCCTTTTAGTGATCTTTTAATTTGCACTGTTGCAGTCATTGTATAGACCCACCCCCTCTTTTCTCTTTCCCCTACTCTATATTACTTCATAGAAATGTTCCTCTCTTTTAAATCCCTCACTAAAAAAAAAATCTTCCTTAGAGTTTGAATACAGACCAAAGCATATTATTTTTCATTTTTTCTCCCTTCCTTCCTTCCTTCCTTCCTTCCTTCCTTCCTTCCTTCCTTCCTTCCTTCCTTCTTCCTTCTTCCTTCCAATGAAATGACTAATATGAAAATACATTTTATGTGACTGCACAGATTGCTTACCATCTCAAGAAGGGGAGGGGGAAGAGAGGGAGGGAGGGAGAGAATTTAGAACTCAAAATTAAAGAAAAAGAATGCTAAGTTATTTTTAATGTAATTGGGAGGAAATAAATTATTATTTAAAAATTTCTTTTGGTTGCATGCTATTTTTGTGCATAAAACTCTGACCAATAGAAAACATTTGTAGGAAGTTAAAATTTAATAATATATATTAATTTAATACTATATTAATAATAATATCCAGGAAGCAGAATTGAAAACTACTTCAAATGATATTCACAGGAAAGAGAGAAACTTAGAATTTATCAAAAAATGATCATGTATATTATGATCCTCACTCTCTCCTCCCTCACTCATATTGGCAGGTTGAATAACTAGAGATGACTTACTTCTGAAACCCTGAGGGTTCTGGCTTTGTACTGTTACCCAGGAGCTCCCTGGGTAACATCAATCAACCAGATGATGTCAATTAACTTTTACAAAGGGATGCTGCTTCTAGCTCTGGTGACGTACTACAGTTACTGACTAGATTTTTTTTTTAAATTAAAGCTTTTTACTTGCAAAACATATGCATAGGTAATTTTTCAACATTGACCCTTGCAAAGCTTTCTGTTACAAATTTTTCCTTTCTTCCCCCCACCCGTCCCCTAGATGTCAGGAAGTCTGATACATATTAATTATGTTAAAATACTTGACAAATCGAATATATGTATACATATTTATACAATTATCTTGCTGTACAAGAAAAATCGGATCTATAAGAAAAAAAATCTGAGAAGGGAAACATAATGCAAGCAAACATCAATAGAGAGTGTGAAGATGCTATGTTGTGGTCCACCCTCAGATCCCAGAGGCCTTTCCCTGTGTGTATATGGCTTTCTT
Organism: Myrmecobius fasciatus; assembly: GCA_023553655.1. Taxonomy (NCBI): domain Eukaryota; kingdom Metazoa; phylum Chordata; class Mammalia; order Dasyuromorphia; family Myrmecobiidae; genus Myrmecobius; species Myrmecobius fasciatus. The sequence continues at coordinate 273,878 of JAJPUD010000211.1, read as the reverse complement.
CATCACTGAACAACTGGAACTGGTTTGAAACATCTCATTGTTGCAGAGAAGCATGAGTAACTAGATTTTTGATAGCTCTTCTTCTCACCTTTCAAATAACATAAGATTCTAATCTATTCGCTTCCATTTCTCCAAACCTATTCATCCAAGCTCAGAGAAGATGAAATCCCAAAGAAACAGAAGAAATAGGAATTCCATGTTGTCACAGTCATATGATGACCGGATGGGAAAATAAGGTGGCCAATGTCCCTTCCCAACCAGATGGACCTTTAACAGTTCTCTGTATTGAAAAGCCAGGGGGGAAGAGACCAAAAGTTTAGATCAAACTTTTTGCATGCACTCTTAATTCCAAGTTCTTAGCTAATTAGAAGGCTTTCACTCTTTCCAATACAAGCTTCTCAGTCTCCCATGGCTAGAAGTTGACTCACCAAGCCATCATTTATTGGATCAGAAATAGGGAATAATGTGCGTGCTCCATGTAACCCGCAAGGAAAGGGGGTGACTCAATGCATGCTTTAAGGACTGGCTTCTCATTAGATAATCATCATTTCTGCCCTGCCCCCATTATAATTGTACAAAGAACAGTTTATACCTTCAAAAAAACAAATGAACTCCTGGCAAGATTCCTTAGATAAGCTGTCATAGATATTACAGAATATGGATATATTTAATAAGGTTGTCTGGCTTTCTTATCTTAATTAATTTCTTCCAAATTGAAATTTTGCTATAAAATAATTCTTAATCAACTCATGACATTTGGATCGAAAGATATTGATTCAACACTGGGATAAATCATCTCATTCCATGTAGCTCACAGTTAAAAGAACGTCCTTAATATTCGCAACCAGACATTACAAGGGATGCTCAGACTACATATCATCCAGTGACGTACATTTTGCCCTTACCAAAAGTCACATGAGGCTGTGGTCACACTCTGTTGTGACGTGGAACAAATGCTCCAATTAATCTCGGGGCACAGGGACTGACGCCTGTGCAGGAGCCCATCTGTGCTCCTGCTAATCCAGGGCTGGGTCAACTGAAACTTCATCAACCTTGTCTGAGAAGGAAAACCTTTGTCTTCTTAGGCTTGCTATTTGATTTCCTTCTGTGGGATTCCCCCCCCTTCTTTTTCTTCTTCACTGCCGAATGCAAAGAACTGGAAAGCTTTGGAAACAGCTTCAGTCTGTGACCCTGACTTCTTGCAAGGACAGCTAAATCAGAAAATTCTAAGGGAGGCAGCTGCAGAAGCTGAATCCTGCTCATTATTATGAATAATATTTTTAAAAATTAGCCACCTCCTTTGCAAGGTCTATAGCAGTGATGTGAAGGTGAATACTGTTATCCCTGCACGGATGTCAGATTTGCTGCGCAAATAGTCTAGCTCAGCTAGCACATTATTCTGCACGATCCCCAGGGATTTTGGTGTCATTAAACCAAGCGGTAGTTACTGAACAAGAGGGAAAAACATTTCTTCCTTTAGATTTACTTGTGTGCTGAATTGAGAAAATAATTTCAAGCAACATATCAGCCCCTCTGTTTATTGTATTTTTGAAGTTAAAAAAATGTTACTTGACTGTGCTTACCTTTGGATCTTCTTCCTGTACATACTTCTCTCTTGTTATATCTCCCTCCTGGGTTTCCTTCCCCTCTCCCACCCCTTAGTACTGTCATGATGTCTTCCAGGTAGCTATTCCCAATTCCTTTCCCTGTTGGAGAATATTTTATGCTCCAGACTGTTCTGACTTCCCATCAAAACTTACTTGTGCAGTGCCCTTTTCTCTTGGGTCTTATTCTCAGATTGAGAAGCAAATCCAGGAAAAGAGATAAGGTAATATTGTAATAATAGAAAGGACGATGGATTTATATTCTAAAAAATGAGGGTCCACATCCCAGCTCTATTATTTACTAATTACACAGGATTAGGAAAGTCTTACAGCTTCCTAATATGCAAATTGGGGAAATTACAGCAGCACTATTTACTATTTACAAATATTTATCTAAATATTTACCACTATTTACCAACATAGTTGTTATTAAGACTGAATGAGACAATGCTTGGGAAATGCTTCATAAAAAATAAAGTATCTCCAGAGGAATGCTATAAAAATGGGTACAAATGAGTAAGTATGTGCTATCACTTTTAAGAAACCTGTTGGCATTTGAAGAGGGGCCAATGTTTTAACAAAGAGAAATGGTTTTAATGCTAGCATTTTGGGGGCATCATGGTTGATAGACTTTTGAGGTCCCTTTGGCAACAATTCAAACAACCCCTACTACTAGACTTCTACTACAAAAGAATAAAATATTCCTTCACCACATGTCTATAAAGTGATATAATCTCCCTAAATATGTCAACCCTAAATTTATTATCTTGGCAGGTTATCAAATACCTTACTCTTATTATTCCTCAATTCTCCATCTATAGATCAGAAATAATAATTGCATGTTAGAGCCATAACTAGCTTGTGTTGACTAGGTCTTTGCCCACTAACCCATTGAAAATGGCATCAATAGAAATTATGAACATTTCTTAGATTGCTTTTTAAAGATTTAAAGATTGTTTTATATTAAATCTATCACTGTAGCAACAACAACAACAACAAGAAAATGGCATCAATAACCATTTGAAGGGAGGATGGTGCATCCTCATTGCTTTTTGTAATGTCCAAAGTTCATCATTATAATCACTGAACATAGAGTTTCATTTTTGTCATCTCCTTGCTTCCATAACTGGAATCATAACATAGCCATTTTCCCGACTTTGCTTCCTTCACTCTGCATCAATTCATACAGATTTCTCCATGTTTCTCTGAATTCTTCTTATTTGCTATTTTTCTGTTGCAATAATATCCCATTTCATTCATATGCAATATTCTCTAAATAATAAGCACTTACTTTGCTTCCTGGTTGTGCTGAATGAATATTGCTGCTGTGAATATATTGGCTTTCCCAGGAGCCTTTCTGTCTTTGATCTGCTCAAGGTCAGTAGTGGTATTGCAATGTCAAAGGGTATGATCAGCATAGGTCAGCAGCTTTTTCACCAATAGCATTCACAAAAATCTGCGTCTCAAATGTGTTAGTAATGGCTTCCTCTGAAACCAGAAGGTTTTTTGGAAAGCTTACTATATAGTTCAAGAGCATAAAACCCAGCTCCTTTTCTCCTTTGCCTCACACTAATGCTTTGACAAAGAAGAAGCCAGAGGGAGCATCCTAACTTTGAGAGACTAGTCACATCCCACACCTGGTCATAGGAGACCATTTCAGCTGAAAAGAACCTGAAGTATCATATAATCCAATTGCCCCATTTGACAGGTGAGACCAAAAAGTAAAGTGGTTTACTGAAGGTCCCACAGGTTTCTACCACTGCTGATGATTCCTTACTTCCTTTTCCCAACCTATTATCCCTTTCATTTCTGACCCGCTATTCCTTATCCCTGTGTAGCATATGGAAAAGTCAAGATCAGAAATGTCCTCTTAGAACTACAACAAACAGGAACATTTCTTTTAAAAAAATGTACTTTCATCAAGTTGAAAAGTTTTTGTACAAACAAAATGAATGCAGACAAGATTAGAAGGGTAGCAGTAAACTGGGAAAATATTTTTACATCCAAAGGTTCTGATAAAGGCCTCATTTCTAAAATATATCGAGAATTGACTCAAATATATAAGAATTCAAGCCATTCTCCAATTGACACATGGTCAAAAGATATGAACAGACAATTTTCAGACGAAGAAATTGAAACTATTTCCGGTCACATGAAAAGGTGCTCCAAGTCACTATTGATCAGAGAAATGCAAATTAAGACAACTCTGAGATACCACTACACACCTGTCAGATTGGCTAAAATGACAGGAAATGATAACGATAACTGTTGGAGGGGATGTGGGAAAACTGGGACACTGATACATTGTTGGTGGAACTGTGAACGGATCCAACCATTCTGGAGAGCAATTTGGAGCTATGCTCAAAGAGTTACCAAACAGTGCATACCCTTTGACCCAGCAGTGTTTCTACTGGGCCTATATCCCAAAGAGATTTTTAAGGAGGGAAAGGGACCCACATGTGCAAAAATGTTTGTGGCAGCCCTTTTTGTAGTGGCAAGAAACTGGAAATTGAAAAGATGCCCATCAATTGGAGAATGGCTGAATAAATTATGGTATATGAATGTTATGGAATATTATTGTTCTGTAAGAAATGACCAACAGGAGGTTTTCAGAGAGGATTGGAGAGACTTGCATGAACTGATGCTGAGTGAAATCAGCAGAACCAGGAGAACATTATACACAGCAACAAGACTATACGATGATCAATTTTGATGGACATGGTTCTCTTCAACAATGATGTGATTCAAACCAGTTGTGCTGCGATGAAGATAGTCATATACATCCAGAGAGAGGCCTGTGGGAACTGAGAGTGAACCACAATATAGCATTTTAACGCTTTCTCTGAATATTTCCATGCATTCTGTTTTCCTTCTTAGGTTGTTTTTTTTTCTTCTTCTCTTTCTAGATCTGATGTTTCTTGTGCAGTAAGATAACTGTATAGATATGTATACATGTATTGTATTTGTCATATAATTTGTCCTATCTAGCATGTATTAGATTACCTGTCATCTAGGGGTGGGGGGCGGGGGGAGGGAAAGGAAAAGCTTGGGAAAAAAAGTTTTTTTTGCAAAGGTCAATGTTGAAAGGTCACTCATATGTTTTGCAAATAAAAAGCTTTATTAAAAAAAATAAAAAAATAAAAAAAAATAAAAAAATGTACTTTCATTTTTGCTAAATATACATTTGTTGAATTGCTAAACTTACTTTTTGCTAAATTTGTTAAATTTTGTTAAATTGTTACATTTTTACTTGTAAATATTTTGTTAAATTTTAACATTCATGTAAAAAACTTTAACATTAATTTTTTAAAATTTCAAGTTCCAAATTCTTTCCTTCCCTCCTGTTCTTCCTCCATTCCTTAGGTAAGCAATATGATATCAATTGCATATGGGGAGTTACATTAGCTATCTTGCAAGAGAACACACACACACACAACACAAGAAAAATAAAGTTTGAAAACCACTACATTATATTATGCCCTGCAGGCGAATTTAAAAAGCACCCTACTATGAAAAATTCTCATTATTTTATTCTCTAGTATTCACAGATGATTCCTAAATAGTGTGGTCAAGAAGGATTACTGGTTTTCACCTCCACATGCTCTAATTACACTATAACTGTTCTAATAGAGGACTGAAACAAAGTTCTCATATTGAAACTCTTATTGTTTTGACCCAGAACTAATTTAAAGTCAACGTCTTCAATAAATAGACCACAAGAGAGGACACATCTTCCACAAATAAATATTTTCATCGGCATTTGAACAAGTACCAAAGAAAAAATCAGATTGTCTTAGATGGTCTCGTTGGAGCCACTGTGTTATTTTAAAAGCAATAATGTTTATAGTAAAAATATTTTGTTTTCGTAAGAATTAAGTAATGTTTAAACACTGGAACTTCTCCAAGAAGAAACTCAAGAAAATTGGCCTGGAAATTTTAGGGTGAAATTTTAGGCTCTTTTCTAGCCCTAAATTACTCTATGATTAACTAGTTGCGAACAATCATTGGCTAGTGTTTTTTTTTTTTCCCCCAATAAAAACAGAAATACAGTATTTCTGTTTTTGATCCAAGACAATTCCAAAGAACCTGTGATGCTATCTACCTCTAGAGAGAAAATGAACTCTAAGTACTGATTAAATTATACTTTTTTAAACTTTTAGTGTTATTATAAAAGTAGTTTTGACTTCATGGACCGCTCCCTCCGCCAAAATGTTCTCAGGCACTCTCACTTTGGATTACCCTTTTGGACCACAATGTGAGAATCATTTTTGAAGTCAGGAAGACTTGACCTTAAATTTTATATCAGACAATAGTGCTATAACCCTTGGCAAGTCATTTATTTTTTCTCAGCTTCATTTGCCTCATCAGTTGAAGAGGGATAATAATAGCACTTGACTTAAAAGGTTTTTGTGAAGCTGAAATATGTGAGATCACACACGTATACATATGAAGTATTTTGCAAACCTTAAAACTCTCTATAAATGTCTGGTCTTATTGTAGAAGGGGAAAACAAATAGAATATTTATCACTTGCTAAAGGAATACTCAAATTTTTATGTTGCCTGAGGGTTCAAGTTTATGAGAGTCATTTATATTTTGTGAGATCTTTTAAAAAACACTTGAGTGCCCCTGCAGTATTTAACATTGTGAATCTGAAGGGACATTTGTGTTCAATCGCCTTGAACTCAAAATAGATGGGGCTTTTTTTTTTTCTTTTCTTTTTCTCTTAAGGCAGTTGGGGCTAAATGACTTGCCTAGGGTCACACAGCTAGGGAATGTTAAATATCTGAGACCAGATTTGAACTCAGGTCCTCCTGACTTCAGGGCTGGTGCTCCATCCACTGTGCCACCTAGCTGCCCCAAGACGGGGCTTTTTCTAGTGGTAGCACTGAATATTACCAAGGTGATGCTTTCTCCCTACCTAACACAACTAGGCTGTTTCCATTGGCTATTTGGCCCTGATCTTGTTGACCAGTAAATTCTTTCACCACAATTTGATCCTAGCTCTCTGGGCTTTGATCTTAGGTTTCCTAAGCTCTTCTGGGCATTTCCCTAAACCCAAGTGTCCCCTCTTCAAAGATCTTCATTTCTTTTTCTCACTGTGAATCAGAACTAGAAGTGACTGCAACTAAAGGGATTTCTTCATTACCCTGAAACATTGCAATGGAAAGTGTGGGGATTAATTTAACAAAGAGAATTTGGGGGAGCATGAGAATCATAAAAAATTTGCATATGGTAGCCATGCATTTCCCAATTAACACTCTGACTAGGGATCCTAATCATAATTTATCCTAAAGGCAAAAGTTTTGGGGAAACTTCTTGATCAGGGGAGTGACATGGTCAAACCTGTGCTTTAGTCAGATCAATTTGGCAGTTTTGTGGAGAAGGAATTAGAAATGAAAGAGACTGGAGGCAGGAAAACCCATTAGGAGGTTATTGCAAAAGTCTAGGGAAGAGAGTCTGAAGAAGTGAATTTCAGAATTTTTTTTACTGTTCCAGAATACATTGCTTTAACAGAAGTATCTGTAATAACTTTAGCTCTGCTCTTATCAGTCAACAATAATAGCTCATCTTTCTTTAGTGTCTTGAGGTTTATAAACTGCTTTATGCATATCTTATTCTATCTTCATACTATGATGTTCATTTTACAGATAAAGAAACAAGTTATAAGAGAAGATGAACAACTAGAATCTGCTAGTTAGCATCTAAGCAGATCTTCCTAATTCCAGATCCAAGCCTTTTATCTTTATTTTTTTTTGAGTCATCCAACCAATCACAGAATTGGAAGGGACCTTGTTACTAAATTGATTTATTTTCCCACTCAGACAAGAACCCCTATTTATAGCATCAGACAGATGGTTATCTAGTCTTTTCTTGATGGAGAACTCCCTCTGTCAGGAAGTAGTGTCCTTTCCTAGAAAGTTTTTCCTTATATTATATGGAACCTTCCTCTCTATGATTTATCTCAATCTCTACCTAGCTACCTAGATACCTACCTTACCTATCTATCTCTACAATAATAGATATGTCTATATATCAACATAGATATCTATATTGATATCTATCATCTGTCAATATAGATGTTTATACATCAATATAGGTATCTATATTGATTTTAATATCAATATCTTTCTCTTTATACATTTAGATATACACACTCATTGATTCTAATTCAATGTGTTGGTATGGAATGTATAGATATGGAAATATATATGATTTAATATACAAATTGAAAGACACATATTCAGCAATTATGTATCTAAGAGTAGTAGAATTAAAAACATTCATGAAAGGATACTACTTGTATAAGAGGTTGTACCTCTTTTATTTCTTGCATTTCTTTTATTCCAAAATAAAACACCCAACTTACTAGGAGAAATCTTTGGAAGGAACTAGGCAAGAATTTGTAGAGGGAGAAGGCCTAGAGAGAGGGTGAAATCAAGCATTGGAAGGAGATGCATATACTAATGAGGTAAGGAACCCATGCAAATAATAAATAAAATAATAAAAATAAATAAAGCATATGATTACATTTATTTTTAACAACTGAATTATACTGTTGACTCCTCTCCATGGCAGAGTAATAGAAAATGGCACCTGAAGTCAGAGAGTCTTGATTTCAAATACTAGCTAGCTGTGTGAACCTTGACAAGTTATTTAACTGGTGCTCATCTGTAAAATGGGGATAATAATAGTAATTGCCCAGGCTTGTTGTCAGGATCAAATTGAATACCATATGTAAAGTGATTATTAGTATGGTGCCTGGCACATAGAGCTATATAAATGTTAGCTGTTGTCATTATTTTAACTGAAAATTCTGTTTTTTTTATGTGAATTATTGTCTCGTTTGGCATTCTCTTTTGAATCTGTACAATTGATTTTTTGAACATAACTGCAGGAATCTACATTTATCCTTGTTTCATTTTAGCTTAGTAATAATAATAGTATTTATATAATACCTAGTATGTCCCAGGCACTAAACTAAGTACTTTATAAATATTATCTCATTTTATCCTTAAAATAATCTTAGGATGAAGGTATTATTATTATCCCCATTTTATGAATGAAACAACTAAGACTTATAGAGGTTAAGTGACTTGCCCAGGATCATACAGCTAGTAAGTATCTGAGGCTCTATTTGAACTCAGATATTCTTGATTTGAGATTCACCACCCTTTTAGTTGGTAATCCTGTCTCAGCATTCTACCCCAATTAATTTCTACCCATAAGTGAATGGATTTGAGGCTATTTAACATCTTCATTCTGTCACTTACTGATTCAACATCCTTCCCAGGTCCTGTGCCTTTTGCAGATTTGACAATCATGTCTCTAATATCTTTGCCCAAAGTTACTGATTACAATATTGAACAAAGCATGATCAAGAACAGAACCCTGTGTCTTGATGCTTGAGACCTTCCTCCAGATAATAGCAATTTCTTACTCAACACTCTCTGGAGCTGGTTATTGCCTTGGCTGTAAATATTCCTAATTATGGAATCTGTCACATTTCCAAATTTTATTATATAAAAAAGTTTTCAAAAGTTTTGCTGAAATCAAGACTTCCTATGCTTACAGCATCCTTCTGATCTGCTAACAGACTGACATTATTAAAAAAGGAAATGAATTTAGTCAGATGTTTGGCACAAAAAAACATCTGGATGATTGATTGCATCTTAAAACTTGTCATTTAAATATAGAGTTAAAGTTATTTTTGAAGCTACTATTAAAGGAATGAACCACAGCATGGAGGAAAGATTTAGAAATTCTGTCCCTCATCACCTACGGTCTGTACTGTTATAGCAGCCTCTTAATTGAGAGGTAGAACTTCTACCAATGGCAAACTGCCACCATCTCTGCAGTTTATAGTCTTATAGTTGCCCAAGGGAAGGGAATCCAGGTTCACAAAGCCAAGGTCACACTTGAACTTGCTTTTTGATTTCTAGGTATGCTCTCTAGCTGCTACAGAAAGCTACTTTACATTTTTCATGGTGGAAGAGGAAGCAAGATGGCATGTCAGGGAAGATTCACTTGACTTGAAGATAAGAGATTGTAGATCTTCTGGTCACAGAACCAGAAATGAGATAGATCCTGCCTTCAGGGAATTTACATTCCAATGGGAGTTTGAATTACTGAATAAATGAATGATACATCATTTGATAAACACTGAGATACATGCAGAGGATAAAAATACAAGTAAGCAAGATGTTAACTTCAAGAAGCACTCATTCTCCTGTTCTATATCTTGCCACTGGACCCAGATGGCTTTGGAGGAGAAAGTGAAGCTGGTGACCTTGTTCAGCCTTCCCTCACTTAAATCCAATTCACCTGCATGTCATGGCAAAACCTCCCTATGTCATGGTCATCTTTAGAACAAAGGACAAATAACCTCTGTGAGGAGAGATGTCCTACTGGAGACCAACTTGAACTGGTCATGGGTAACACAACTCTTCTTTCTCACCTTCCTTCCTTCCTTCCTTTTTCCTTTCTTTCTCTCCTTCCTTCCATCCTTCCTTCCTTCCATCCTTCCTTCCTTCCTTCCTTCTTTCCTTCCTTCCTTCCTTCCTTCCTTCCTTCCTTTTTCCTTCCTTCCTTCCTTTTTCCTTTCTTTCTCTCCTTCCTTCCTTCCTTCCTTCCTTCCTTCTTTCCTTTCTTTTCCTTCCTTCTTTCTACATAGGCTATCATATCCTTAAGTGCTGGAATTCTGCCCAAGGAACATAAGTATTTTTTTTTTTTTCTGATCTTTGAAACCTCTCAAGATATCTTGGGATTTGTGGATAGCTTTCTTTCTTAAAAACCATGCCTTAAACCCAAATAATTCTGGCTCTCATTGACTGGGCAACAATAACTCCCAGTCCAAGCCTCATTTGGTCTTTGTTTGAGCCCCCATGGACTTCAGAGTGAATGTAAATAGCAATTATTTCTGTTTTGTCCAGAAATCCTGAAAGTCTTTCCCTCAAAGATTGAATTTTTTTTTTTATTCTATAAAAGGTCCCATTCTTTGTCTCAATCTTTACCCAGGGGAAGAAACAGACAACTAAGCACTTCTAAGAGGTCTTCCATTCCTCACTTGAGAAGACCACCTGAGGTCATTCTCCTGGCAATTGACAAAAGAATCGGCCAAGTGGCCAAAGTGGTCAAAAAGTGGTCACTGTCCCTTGCTTTTTGCATTTGTCATTAAAAAATGTCTGCCCTTCTTTGTCCCATAATAATTCAGAGATAAACGTCAATCAAAGTCCAGCTGGATCCTGGAGTCTGGGGTTATAAAGCCCTATTCTTCCTGGTTCATGCTGTTGGATGAATCAAGGAATTCTGTGCTTTGAATCTCATTTGATCAAGTCAAACTGACCATATTAATTGTGTGATCCAGGGCTAGTTACTTCAGCTCTGTTTGCTCGGTTTGTTCAGTTCACTCCACAGTAAAATGAGAATAATAGCACCTACCTGACTGTGAGGATTGAATGATATAATTACAAAGTGTTTAGTACAGTGCCTAGTACAAGGTAAGTGCTATAAAAGTGTTAGCCATTATTATTATTAGTACTAGTACCACTAGTAGAATACCTAGCACAGTGCTAAGTTCAGAATAGGTACTAAATAAAATTTATTTTTATTATTGCTAGTGATACTACTAGTAGTAAAACAGCATAGGGACTGGCTCAAAGTAAACTCCATATAAATATTATAATTATTTGTAAAGTGCTTAGCACAGTTATCTAGCAAATATGTAGTAGGTACTGAATAAATGCTTATTTCCTTCCTCCTCTGGCCTTTATTCTCACCCTACTCAACCAGAGAGAGCTCAAAGATCCCAAAGCATAGCTCTCAGAGCACAGATAGCAGCTAGCATCTTGCTCCCCATTAATCATCATCTTGGTTTCCCAGAAAAGGAGAAAGCATCTCTAGCAGGCATCCAAGATATAGCTTTTCCTAAACAAAAGGGAAATCTGGAAAGCCATATTTGGGGCTGCCACACCATTAAAATTTGGACAGAGGGCCCTCCTCCTGTCTCCAAGTATCTCTAAAGAAAGACAATTTCAATACATCTTTTGACATTTTCAGTCTTATATATGTTTTTTTTTCTCCTTCCTGAGTATGGATGCTGCTATATAATCATTTGCTTACACAGGCATTTGGGCCATGCAAAAGAATTCAAATGCCCAGGAGAAACAGATCAAGGCTCTGCATCCTTTTCAAATTCATGGAATCCTAGGAGACCATACCTGATTCAAGTGCTTCAGGGAGTAGATCTCATTTAGTAGGAGAGTATTAGTCATAAAGTAGGCAGTCTGAAGGCTAATAAGTAGATAAACATTCTGAGAGTCAGAATTGAGGAGGAAGTACATTCCGGGTTAAAGATACAAACTGCAAAGGCACACAGGTGACAGAATGTTGAGGCAGGATTAAAGGGAAGGAGAAGAATATCAGGGAGTGCTCGATGTGGGGCATTTTTTTTCTCCCTGTGGAGTTTAAATGAGGTAGTCAGAAAATCCAGTTTCTGCCCTCTAAAAAAGAAGGCATTGGAGGGAGTTGGGCAGTCCATCCTCCACCCTCCAATCAGAGGGAGAGGAAGCTGAGGGAGGTAGTGTTAGTCATGGCTTGAGTTACCAGCATAGAGAGTAGGTGATGAGCTTAACCTAAGGGGGATTTCTTGTTCTGTGGTGCTGAAACCTGGCAGAGCAGCCAGTGAATGGGATTATGCTTGAGATTGTAGTGTGGGCAAATGAAACTGATTTAGGGTGACCAGATAGGAGGATGCCAAATCAGCACAGATTAAGAAATGGAATTAGAGAGAATCCAGAAAGGCTAAACTAGACCTGCAGTGTCTGAGGCCATGTAGAATCTAGGGTTGCTATTGACAACTGTAAGGACCAGTGTAATAGTTGGAGCTCTCTGGCTGAAGGTGATTCAGGGAAAGCTTCAGGGTTTGAAAATTCTTAAATGTCTACTGAAGCATGAGTGCCTCCTATTGGAATTCTTATCTCCTTGGGATGGGCCAGTAGGTTTGGGGATTCAAGGAATAACTGTCCCTGGGGAACTTTAAAGATTTGATTGGAGTTCTGTACATGTACTTGTAGAGTTTTATTTCTGAATTTATATATAACTCCTTTATCATGGAGAATATATACATTGAACAGGAGTATGTGGTGGCAATCTAAGAAGGAGAATGAGGAAAATGCCAGAATTAAGCATCTAGTCCCAATGGAAGAGGGAGAATGAAATAAGGATTAAGTTTAATATATATTTGAATATAGGAAGTCAAGCATGCTCAGGGTCAGGGGATCTTGGTTCTTTGAAATGAATTTTAGACAGCAGGAAAGTTTAGAAATAAGTAAAGGAAATAAATTATTTCAAGTACATGTAAAAACAAAAAAGAAATGAGTAAATCTCTGGACAGATTTCAAAAAGAATTTGGAATCCTATGTTAGGATTCCAGTAAGAGTTGCCCTAGAGCTCCAAGCTACAATAAGATGAAGAAAATATCTAACTGGAGATATTTAAGAGTTCAACCTTGAGAAACACTATCCATAAGTCATAGTTGAATGAATGAGTGAATAAATGAATGAAAAAACATTCATTAAATATCTATGTGCCAGTTATCCTGTTGAAGACACAGAAATGAAAAAGGATAGTTTCAGCTCTCAAGGGGATTCTATTCATATAGGAGAATCTTATCTGGGAAAGGAATTTTGATCTGGGGAGTCATGGGGATGGTGAGAGGATGTTTAGGAAAGTCAACAAACATGCCCTTTCCAAACTTAATGATCTATTGATTTTATTACTCTGCCAGAACAAGAAGTAGAAAGTGGGAGTGAAAGGATTGGAAGAGGATCAATGAGCATCCTCAGGCAAAATAACCTAGACGGTTGGCTGTGAAGATGAAGCATAGTCTGGAGCCAGCTACTTAGACATAGTGCTCAAAGTGGACTAGTTTGCACTCATTGGGTCACTAATCAAGATGGCTGGTCCCCAGGCAGGAGTGCAAAGATAAGTAGATTAACTTCCTCAGATTGGAGGCTTGGATTCTCCATTTGAAAGACATATCTTAAAATGAATCCTTAATTAAAAAATATTCAATGAGTGGTCATTTGGCCTCTCCTTGTAGGCCTCCTTTGGATGGGAAACACTATTTGTGAAGGCAACCCATTCAATTTCTGAATAGCTCTAGTTGTTACAACTCCCAATTCAGATCCCTTTGCACTATACCAAATGGTCAGCCTTGAAGTAGAATTTCTTTTTTTCCCCATATTCTTTTTATTTTTATTTTTTTAAATTAAAGCTTTTTATTTACAGAACATATGAGTGATTTTTCTACATTGACCTTTGCAAAATTTTTTTTGTTCCAAATTTTTCCCCTCCTTCCTCCCATCCCCACGCCCTGATGACAGGTAATCTAATACATGTTAAATATGTTAAATTATATGACAAATGAAGTGGAATTTCTTTATGATAAATGCAAAAGATGGATCATTTAGACTTGTACTCTACATCAGGATATATAACTGAAAGTTTGCTTATATGAGATTCTCTCCCTTCTTTTGTGTACTTCTGGTTTTATCTATCAGAGTAAAGAGGGAGGAGACTGCATCCTCTCTTCTATCCTTTTAACTTAAAACCCCATATTCTTTCCTTCTCATTCTTTGTCTTGTTACTTATTATTCCCATGGGAATATGCAGTATGTATTTTTTTTTTGCTTTTTGCTGAGGCAATTGGGGTTAAGTGATTTGCCCACAGTATGCATTTTTTTTTTTTTTTGCTTTTTGCTGAGGCAATTGGGGTTAAGTGACTTGCCCAGAGTCACACAGCTAGGGAATGTTAAGTATCTGACATCAGATTTGAACTCAGGTCCTCCTGACTTCAGGGCTGGTGCTCTATCCACTTCGCCATCTAGCTGCCCCAGTATGTATTTTTTAGAGCAGTATTATATATTTATAATGGTACAATCCCACTAAAAATAAAGGATAAAAGAGAAGTGTTTTACTTGCAATCTCTGTTCAGAGAATACAATAGTTTTTCTATCTGGAGGAATCCAGAGATGAAAATACTGACTTCATTTCTCCCTGTTTTGAAGGAGGTAAGTTTGAAGAGTTGTTTGAGGCAAAGATGTTATGAACCAGAGTGGGCTGAGAATTTACTTCAGTTTATACTGATTTTGGATATGACAGTTCTATGCTCTTCAAGATATAGAGGGGGAAGAGAGAAAAAGAAGGGAGGGGAGGAAAGGAAAGGGAGAGACAGAGAGACAGAGAGAGAGAGAGAGAGAAGGAGGGAGGGAGGGAGAGGAGAGAAAGTTCTGGGGGAGGGATGGACGTGGCAGACTTTGTGTTAACACATAATAGAAAGGTTAAAAAATATTATTTCCCCAGTACAAGTCCATGCAAAATTCCTGAATTGTTCAGGACGGGAGAGAAAACAGTATGTGAATGGTCAGCATATGATCAGCAGAGGGCGCTAGGGTGGCACAAAAATGGAAACATTTAAAGCCTATGAAGTCTCGGATAAAAGTCAGATGTAAAGGAAAATGTGAGCTTGTTTTGTTCCACTTGGAAGCCGGCATCTAGTGATTCCTTCAACTGAATACAAAGCTAGCAATGTTTCAGTTACTCTAAAGTCATGACAAGGATTTTAGCTACTGTCTGCAAGATACCAAATATTGGTTAAGACAAGACTGAGAGAGGCTGGGCAGATATTTGTTTCAGAATTAATATTTTACTGGCAGTGCTAGACCCCCACGGAGCCTATAGTGTTGTAATGGAATGGGAGTGGGGATGGAAACAACTCTTGGTCCAAGGTCAGAAAATGGCTCCATTCAATCAGTTGGTCAACATACATTTATTAAGCTCCTACTATGGCCAGGCACTGCACCAAATGCTGGGGATACAGAGGCGAAATATAGTTCCTGCCCTCAAAGAGCTTACAAACTAATGGAAGAGACAACATGCAAATACATATATACAGAGCAGGCTATATGCAGGATAAATAAGAAATAATTTACAGAGAGGAGGCAAAGGAATTAAGAGCTGTTGAGGAAGGCTTTCTGTAGTAACAATTCCATTTCTCTGGGCCTCAGTTTCCTCAATTGTAATAAAAGTTTGAGATAATTTCTTAAGGTACTTTCAAGTTCTAATATCCTCAGATGGATAAAGTCATTCATGTGCTGGCAAGTGGTACTATTCTTGTTCCTGAGCACATCTATCTATACCAAGTTGGAGCAGTATCCTCTTCCTAATTCATATTATCTTTGTTACTTTTTTTTTTTTTTTTACTGCCTTTTGTTTTCCATATGCAATCTGGTCAGGGTTCTAGGTTTCTCCCTAGGGGAACAGGCTTTTGTCTCCCTCCTCACCTCTATGAAATGGGACAGTTATACCCAGCCATATAGACAGGGAAGGCAGAGAGGGAGGATTTTGAAAGATAAAACAATACAACTAGTATCTTGTGTTGTCTCTTCTCAGATTTCGAAGTTTCTCTAAGGCAGGTGAAAGCAAATGCTACTTTGATGCTGCAGCCGTCAACAATAAGAGGTTGACTTAATTAAAAAGTAAAAGCAACTATTAGAACTTTTGAGAACCAGAATTTCTGAATCGCTGCTTTCCAAGTATTTTCTCTTGGTGGTGAGAATGGTTTTGCTGGCATCTCAGAGTCTGATAAGTGGGGGAGCCACAAGGGAGAGAAAGGGGGAGGGGGAGAGAGAGAGAGAGAGAGAGAGAGAGAGAGAGAGAGGAGGGAGAGAGGAGAGAGGGAGGAGAGAGGAGGGAGAGGGAGGAGGAAGAGAGATAGACATAAGACGGGTATATCTAGCACTGAAGTTTCCTGGATTCAGTGCTTCTGGGTGGCTTGGGGTGTGGGAGGGAGGAGGGGAAGGGTGTTTTAGAGGGAGGGAGGGCTGGAGGAAGGGGGAGAGGCAGCCACGGAGGATGAGGTAAGGCTGGCCACCGCAGTGGTACACACGGATTCTGCGCCAAACTGCCTCCTCCTCTTCTCTGGCTCCAGCAGGGGCTCTATAGTGGTAGCGGCGGCCGGCCTCGCCAGGCAAACCCAGTCCCGGGTGGGCCCAGTTGCTTCGGGCCGACCTTCTTTCGGGACGGGACGCACCCACCTGCAGCATTCTCTCTCCTTTCTCCCCGCTTTCCGGCCCCGCCCGCACGGCCCGAGGTTGAGCATCCCTTTCCCAAGTTGACCTACTCCTATCTATTAGCACTTCTCTCAGTTTAAGCGAGATCCTGGGATCACTAACGCCGAGCTGCGGGCCACTCCCTGCAGCCGCAAGCCCTCCTTTTGTCAGCTCGCGGCCTTGACCCGGCCCCCCCCTCCCCCCCCGGACCACTGGGCGCCTCGCCCGACACTCTCCACTGCCTTTGGGACACACCTCTCTTTCCTCTAGCCGCGGTTCAGTAGGGCAAACCTTCAAGACTCAAGTCTCTTCTCCCTGACATCCCCTCCCAGGCCTCGCGCCCCTTTCCCCAGCCACACGCACTTCCAGGCAGACCCCTAGAACCAAGAGGAAAGGGAAGGGTCCCATAGAGTGTGTGTGTGTGTGTGTGTGTAGTGTGTGTGTGTAGTGTGTGTGTGTGTGTGTGTCTGTTTGAGAAGAAACAAACCAAAGGAGGGAGAAAGGGAAGGTGGCTCCTCTCTTTCCATCCTCTGGGCAGCGATCACTGAACCCCTAAACAGGGGATAGCAGGCTCCGGGGCCCCGCCCTCCCCTCCTCCCCGCCCCCAACTTTCCCCGCCCCGCAGGCCCCGCCCGCGTGTTGCCCGGGGAACCGCGGATCCCCGCAGCTGCAAAAAAGCGACGGTAGGAGCGTGCAGCCGGCCGCTGTTGCTGCTGCTTCTACAGCTCCTGCCGCTCCTTCCTCTAGCCCCAGCGGCAGCGCCCCCAGCCCCAGCCCCGGCCCGGCTCCGGTTCCGGTTCCGTAGCACCTTCCGAGCGCTCTAAAGCTCCCTTCCCCAAGCCCGAACCATGCTGGTCAACCGGCGCCACCGCCGCCGCCGCCTTCTGCCCCCCTTGCCTACCGCCCCGCTCCCGGTCGGCAGGCCGCTGCTCCCGGGACTGCTGCTGCTGCTGCTGAGTCCGGCGCCGTCCCGGTCCCTCCCGGTCACCCCGGCCGTGCCCTTCCCGGACCCCTGCGCGCTGCAGCCCTGCAGGAACAACGGCACCTGCTCCCCAAGCGCGAGCGCGAGCCCCGACCCCGGGCAGCAGCAGCCCGACGTCCTGGAGCCCCCCGACTTGGGCTACAGCTGCACCTGCCCCGCCGGAGTCACGGGCAGCAACTGCCAGGTGAGGGGATGGGGAGGATCCGGAGCGGGGCGCGCCGAGCTTGAGCCGCGGCGGCCGGGACGGGAGCATCCTCTCCCGGGCTTTCCCTCCCCTCTGTCTGTCTGTCTGTCTGTCTGTCTCCCTGCATCCTTCCCGTCTCCCCGCGGCCGGCATTTCTGTGTCTCAGCAGCTGGGGCCGCTTCTGGCTTCATTTTCACCGCCACTCCCTCCATCTTTCTGGGGCATGTGGTTATCCATGTCTGTGGTGCGTTCTATGTGAGCTCCTCGGCACCCAGTCCCTCCCCCATCCCTCGCCCTCGCCATCCACGACCACCGCGGCTGGCTCCCTGGGTTTTCTTCCCTCCTCTGGCCTGGGCATCTTCACAGCCTCGCTCCTCTCTTAGCTCCATCTCTCTGGCTTTCCTGGGGAATGCATACTATTCCCCAGGATGTAACGTTCATGCCTTCATTCACTTCCACTTACTTCTGTTGTATGGATCACTCACTGATGCTTGCCTCTGCCTGCTTGGGCATGCATTTCACTATTCTGTCTCATTCTATCTTTCCGTGCCAGCCAAATACAGCTCATTTACTCCCCTAGTTGGTAAGGCAAGTTGGAGGGCAAGAGCGACACAGCTCAGGTGCTGATCGGGTGCTGCTGAAGCGCTCCAGGCCCTATAGACTTACCAAGGTTGCCAGCCTTTTTTTTTTTTCCTCATTAAATATTTAAGCTGGATGTTGATACCCAAACGAGTCAAACTCATCTTGCTTTGGGGTTTCTTTCTTTCTTTCTTTCTCCCCCCCCACCCCTTCCCGGGCTTTCCTCTCCTAGTTGGGCTGTTCACTAAGGTTGAGAGAACTTTGCTTCCCCTTCAGGGATGAGCTAAAAATGCAAACCATGCGCTTCTAATGGGAGGAGCAGGAGCCGGTGTCTTAGTCGGTTCTGAGACTGATTTCTCTCAGGAGTTAATTTGGCATTTCAGAAAAAATTGGGTAGCATTTATTGGAAGGCAAATGCAGTGAGTGTGATGTTCCTGTTAACGTGCAGTAGATGGATTTAACATATATAGGCAGACACAAATATATATATAAATATATTGAATATGTCAATCACTCTCTTGCTCTCTTTCTCTCTCTCATTTGGAAACTACAACATAATGTAAGAACGAATGAAGTATTAATCAGAGAAAATGTTGTAGGTTGACTATTCAGCCAAGAGGATGGAAAAGGAGTTTTCATGATGGCAATCAGTGGATTTAGGTTCTGGGAAAATCTGTTAGAAAATACCATATATACACAAAAACCAAAATGTAAACCAAAGACAAGTCAGCTTTGGATTGTATTCATACACATTTCAAAAAGGAAATTCAGTGCCTGGACTCTTGCTAGTTAGTAGATAACCCCTAAGTCACCAGCAAGGTTAGGAAAATGAATCCGATGTCCTTGAGAAAAGAGGCTGTTCTGTGATCATAGGATTCATTTAAACTAATTAGATGTGAACTATCCTTGGGCTCTATTGGAAAATCCAAGGACATAATCTTTCCACATTGCATGTAGACCTGAAGAGAGTTGTTTCCTATGAATTTAATTAGTGAAAGACTTTCAGTGGGAACTGCTAGTAAAATGATCAAACCAGCTCTTTTTTGTGTGGTGGGGGAAGACTTCTCCTACCCCCATTTCCTCAAGGGGGAGGAGGTCACATAAAATGAACATGGGATCAAGTTGATTGACCTTGTTGGATGATGCTCAGTTTTATTTAGAGGTCTCTTTTTAGGATATGTCAACAGGAAAGGCAATTTGTTTCAAGGTTGTGGTTTTCCCCTCTGTTCATGGAGTTGTAATTCCAGTGGAAAGGACATTCATTTATTTCTCCTTCTCCTCACCCCCCCAATATGACTAATCTACAAGGTTTTTGGTTGTAACTATTATCTGTTCTAACAATCTCTAATCATTAGAACAGAGTTCTCACATCCTACTTTTGGAAAATTTGAGAGAACCTCAATGAATAGAGGAACTGTCAAAATGAGATTAAATGGATTAAAGACTAATTTCAATTGCTTTGCCACTTAATAACCTGAGAGTGGAGAAGTATGGAGGAATCTGGTGCTGCAGCCATTCAGTTCTCTCTCTCTCTCTCTCTCTCTCTCTCTCTCTCTCTCTCTCTCTCTCT
>JAJPUD010000211.1:239634-253837 GCA_023553655.1 Myrmecobius fasciatus | reverse complement strand
TCTCTCTCTCTCTCTCTCTCTCTCTCTCTCTCTCTCTCTCTCTCTCTTTCTCTCTCTCTCTGTCTCGGTGTGTGAATTCAATAATTGAAAGGGAAAGTTATTGTACATTTTCAGGGGCTGTGTTCTACCTGTGAGGGACCTAAGTCACTTTCTTGAGGGGGAGAGGCAGAGAAGTAAGGAGGTGGGGCAGTTCTGGAGCAGTAGAGAGAGAAGATAAATGGGGCATGTGTGTATCGGCTCAAGTCAAAGGAAAGCATGTCCTGGACATGGAGATATTTAAGGCAAATTTTAAGGTTTTTTTTCTTTTAAAAATTTCATGTAATATGGAGGCTTCATTGATGATGACTTTTTTGATGTTTTCTTAGCTATTATGTAATAATCATTATGGCTTTGGGTGACTTTTTAAAATAAGGTATTTGTTGAGGGGGAAAAGGAGGTTTCATTCTGTGATTTCAGCCTATGGTACTCCACTGGTGAAAAAGAGCAATTCGGCTGCAATTTACAGCCTCAGAGAATTGCCTGGAGACAATGAGAAGTTAAATTACTTCAAATAGTGAATCAGCTACTAGGAATGACTTGAATCTAGTACTTCTAACCATGATCAGTGAAGAAGCACAGACATTTTGACTGGGTCTCAAATAATGGTTTAAGATAGTAAGACAGTCTAGATTAAATAGCCATCGATTATATATGATCTCTAAAGATTCTCAGCTCTAAAATACTTTTGACCTATGATGTCATATTTTAGGCATAGAAATAATTTGGTTCAACACAGGTTCTTGCACACATAGAACTGTGGAGAGTGCTCCAAATTCATAGAGTATGGGGAATAGGAACTTGGAATAGAAGGCTACATGAAGGTATTTAGGAACTAATTCAAGAGAATTGCAATTTTAACAGATTTTTAAATTTTATTTTATTTGGCAAATTTGAAATTTGGCTTTTACTTCATTATGAAAAGGATTGTATTGAGATTACCCAGCTATTAATTACTCATAAATACTCAGTTTTTTATTATTTACATTTCTGATTTTATGCTGGAATAAGATCAGAGGTCTGTATGTCTCATTTTATTTTCATTTCTTTTTCTTAATCACCTCATTAGAAAGGACTTACCTATTCTTTCTATATCTTATATTATTTTATATTAACTTACATATTAGAAAGTAAACTCCTTGAGGGTAGATATTGTGTTTTTCTCTCTGTGCTCTCAGTGCTTGGTACAATTCCCAGACTCTAGTAAGTGCTTAATAAATACTTATTGACCGAATGACCGGCAGACTAATACAAGTAAGGAAAGGGAGTATTAACCATTAATAAGGGATATGGTTGCTGAAATAGGATCTAAGCTTCTATTGTCAAACCATCCAATAAATATCAGTATATGAAGAACATTTCTTAGACTGAAACAATATAATTGGAAAGGCAAATAATAATGATATCTCAAATGTATATAGTCTTTATTATAGCAATAGCCTCCTAATTGGTCTTCCTGCCTCAAGCTTCTCCCCTTTCCAATGTGTATTCCATACAGTTGCCAAAGAGATTTTCCTGAATGGCAGCTCTGACTACATTGTTCTCTGAATTCACACTTTCTTGGCTTTCTGTTACCTCTAGAATCACACACACACACACAAACACACGTGTATATATTTATATTTATGTATATACACACTCCTCTTTAAAGACCTTCACAATCTAGTCCCAATGTACCTTTAATTAAAGTTTTTTCAATAAACAAAAATCTATTTTCCAGCTCTCTTCCTCCTGTATCCCCTAAACTCTGAAATAAAATCCTTACAACAGACAAACACAGTCAAGCAAAACAAGTTTCCACATTGGCTCTGTCAAAAAAAAATACGCATTTCAGTCTGCACCCTGAGTCCATAACCTGAATCAGAGAGTGGAAATAAATGTCATCATGGGTTTTCTGTAATTGTGGGTGATCACTACCCCAATTTATCAGTCTAACCCTATTATATATTGGTCCCCTTCTGAAACATTGTTGTTGTTGGTTGTCCTTCATTCTTGAGGAAGACCACAATATCAGGGAGGTGATACAATGACATGCAAGTAAATTTGATTTAAGTAATTAAACTTACTGGGCAAGAACACTTGCCTCACATTCTCCTCCAGAGCCATCTGGGTCCTGATCTGAAACATTAAGTTTCAGTTAAACTACCCTCCTGCCTGTTCTTTACACATGATATCTATTTGCTGTCTAGCCACCTTTGTCCTAATTATCCATACCCAGAATGTATTCATCTCCATTTCTTAAACATCTCTCCTTCAAAATTCTGCTTAGACTTCCTCTTCTATGTTCCCCTCACCCCAAATTTGCTTTTTCCTTATTTCTCTCCCCACTCTTTTTTAATTTTGTGTATTAGAAAGACAATATGACATAATGGATAGAGTAGGGGGGAACCTCAGAGCTAGGAAGACTTCATTTTTATTCCCAACCCTGACACACCTTCATTCTGTGATGTGGGACTCATTGAACTTTTTTCTTATTCTAGGTAACTCTGGGAGAGTATCACTGCACCAACCTGTGCATTTCTGTGAAGGAAGTCTTTTCTACTAATTAATGAGCAGGAGTAATCCCTATCTTTCTATAGATTTTGATTATATTTACTGGTATGTGTGTGTACACAACATGTGGGGATACATACAGATACATATATGTATATTCATATGTCATATCCACAGATAGATAGGTACATAGATAAGTAGGTAGTCTTTCCCAATAGAATATAAGCTTCTTGAGGGCAGGGATAGTTTCATTTTTGTCTTTTTCTCTCCAGCACCTAGTTCCTGACTCTTAGTAAGAGTTCAATAAATTCTTACTTTTTGAATTAGGCTTTCTCACAAATGATCCTTAAAACAATCTTATGAAGCATTTTGGGGAAGATATTATTAATATATTTTTTTTCAGATAAGAAAACTGAGACTTAGAAGGGGAAATGATTTGTCCAAGTTACAGGAGGCATATGAGAGAGTCATAGAGTGGGAATAAAACTGAATTTGGGGTTGGAAGATGCAGGCTTGACCTACTTGCTTCAGTAAACAGGCTGGACAAGTTGGTCCTGTGTTCTGTGCCTCAGTTTCTTTCTATGTAAATTTTGGAGTGGGCTGTGTAATTTCAAGGTCTTTTGCGATTCTAAATCCTATGGGAAAATATAGTACTTAAAAGTGTTATATTTGAAACAAGTACTAGGTTAACAAACCTTTTGTTTTCATGGGGATGAAATTATTAGGTAGAAGTATTTTTATATACTTTTGAAAAAAAGTGTTAATGGGCTGTGTGGTCTATGAGAAGCAGATCAAGACCAGAATGCTGTTTGTGGGGTCAGGAAGACCTCACTTAAATCTTGTCACTAATACATACTGTCTATGTGACTCAGGGCACCTGGCACACAGTATGTGCTTAATAAATGCTTTTTGATTACTTAAATTTACTAAAGATTATATATTACAGACAAGTTGCCAGTCTACCCAGATGGGAGAGTTTACATGCCAGAAGTTCCTTATGCTAATGGAATCACAAGTCTGGACCAAAATCAAAATGTAGCATGCAACTGATCTAAAAGGTAAAAGATAATATCAAGACTAATTTATAAAGATGCATGCAGGAAAAGAGTATTGCTCAGAAGAAATCAATGTACCTCAGCTCTAGACTTTGGCTAATAACTGGTATGATTCTAAGGAAAGCATTTTACATTTCTGAGCTTAATCTGTGAAATGAAGGGCTCAGACTTGATAATCTTAAGGATTTTCAATATATATTGACTTATAAAAGCATAGTAGATATATTTTTTTGATACATAAACCAGGGCTGATTCCAGTGAGTTTGCAATTAAGGATCTTAGGTAGAAGGATTTTTGTGATTAAAAAAAAATTATACCAAAAAAAGAAACAAGAATTCCTGGTACTTTGGACAACCAACTTTAGCTTTTGTATTTCCTGTCAAATATGACTTTGTTTCCTTTAGGGTTTTTTTTTTTTTTTTTTTTTTGAGGATGCAGTTGTTGGGAGTGGAGAGGGGTCACTAACCATTCTACTGAAAAGTACAGAAACTCTCAAACTTTATGGACCTATCCATTAGATTAATCCATGGATTATTTAACTCTATATTATATTGTTTGTAATATTTATTTTATCTTATGAAATATTTTGTTGCCAAATGTTCAAATACTGAAATACCTACTCTGATTTTCTAAATTAGATTTCTGTATGGATATTATTAATCATGTGTCCTTTTTTTTTACGGAGGAGAAAGGGTGTCTGTACAGCAGCTATTTTTGAAGTTTAATTTTACCCAGGAAACTGATTTTAAGCCCTTCTCTGTGGCTGTCTGTCTGTCTCTTGCCCTTTCTCTATCTCTTTCTCTTTCTGTCTCTGTCTGTCTCTCTTTCTCCTCTCTATTAAAGGATGGAAAAAAGGCATGTGTTTAATTGAAATTTTTTTGAGCCGAGTTTTGCTAGCCAAAATAACAACTAAGGATATTTATAGATGTTTGAATACATTGTTGTGTTCTGAAAAACTGGGAGATGAAACTTTGTGTAACTAGAGAGAATAGAGATTCCTCCCTTCAATTAATGAATCATTTATTATTATTATTAATTATTGATTTAAAAAAATTTGAATCCCAAATTCTCTCCCTCCCTCCCACCTTACCCTGTCCTGTTGAATAGGCAAGCAACTTGTAAAACATGAGAATAGGATTTTTCAGAGTAATATTTCTTGTCAGTGATTGAACCAAGAGTAGAACTGAAGTGGTCTGCAATTTCTGATCCAAGGCAATTCTAGAGGAATGGTATAGTTCAGAGATGCCATACTCCAGACCTGTATATGGTCCTCAACACTCTTTAAGTACAGCTGAATCCATGTTAAAGTATAATTGGAAAATATTTAGCAAAATAAAAATATAATTCAACACGGAAACTGGTTATATGACTTTGGTCAGACAGCTTAACCCCTTTGAGTCCATTTCCTCATTTATAAAAAAAGGATTATAATAGCACTTATTCTTACAGGGGTGAGTTGAGGATAAAATGAGATATTTGTAAAGCAACTATATAAATATCAGTTATTATTTGCACATCATTTTCTATTGAAGCTTTTTTCATTTATATGAAATGAATTAAAAAACATTTCTAAAGAGATACTACTAATAGCTGATGTTTATATAGCACTTACTGTGTAAAGCACTTGACAGTTACTCTCTCATTTGCAATATGCTAAATCAGGGAATTCATATATTCTCAGCAGTAGAGACTGGATCTATAGTTCATTGATAGAGGGACCTCCAAGTGAAGAGAGCCCTTCTACCCTTCCAGATCAACACCTTCCCTGCAATTTAGATTTATCTAAACTCAGTCAGTGATTAAATAACTAGACTAAAGTCAGAAGTCCAATATATCTTATAAATGGCCTTGGATTTGGACCAAGGCAAGCTCTCTAGGAACTATGCTAGACTGTCTCTTTTTTAAAACTTTAAAAAAATTTTATTAATACTTTTTATTTGCAAAACATATGTATGGGTAATTCCTCAACATTAACCCTTACAAAGCTTTCCGTTACAAATTTTTCCCCCCTACTCCCCACCCCTCCCCTAGATGGCAGGATATACATGTTTATTATGTTAGAATACTTAAGAAATTGAATATATGTATAGTTATTTCCACACATCCTTTTTAGTGCAGGAGAAATCATATTTACAAGAAAGAATAATCAGATAAAGGAAATATAATACAAGCAAACATCAATAGAGAACATGAAAATGTTATGTTGTGGTCCACATTTCACATCGCTCTCTCTGGGTGGATATGGCTCTCTTCAACGAACAATTGGAACTGGTTTGAAGCATTTCATTGTTAAAGAGAGTCATGTTTTTTTTTTTTTTTTAAACTTAAAAAATTGATAGGGACTGGACTTGTGATTTCATTGGAATAGGAAAAAACTATCCAAGGAGCCATTTGTTTTAGTGCATATCACATAGTATTCCTCAATTATAATTCTAGAAAATTTCTTGAAATTCTGAGTCACATAGCCACTGTCAGAGGTGAGATTTGAACCCCTCTCTTCTTTCTTCTGAGGTCTCTTTACTAATAACCAATTAACTAATAATACTAATAACTAATAAGCCAAACTGTATATCTAATGGGGAAGACAACACATATGGGAGAGTGATGATTTGGAGAATTATAAAGATGGGGAATGAAGGCATAGGATAAAAGTGTAGAGTGATAGACCTATCCTACAAAAACAGAATGAAGTTGATAATTCTGGAACTGGAAGATGATGGGGAAGGTGGAATTTTGACAAAAACAGCAAAAAGAATATTAGATCAGGAGAGTCTGGAGATCTTGGAATAAGACTTATTTTTGCCACTTATCTGTGATTTGGGGAAAGGCTCTTGACATCTAGTAAATGCTTTCCTGATCTGTAAAACCTGTAAAATTCCTATTCTATCTAACTTTAAGGTTTTTGTGAAGATCATAAACGGACATGTTAATGATAGTTCTCCAAAAACTATAATATAACTAATGTGAGATAATGGATAAAGAAACTTGTATAAAAGCATAAGTTAATATTATTTAATGCAATATTAAAATGTTAATATTAAAGTATACAGTAATATAAGGAACTTTAATTCAAATTTATAAGAATAAGAGGCATTCACCAATAGTCAAGAGAGCTGAACAAGCATTTTTCAAAGAAGAAATCCAAACTATTAACAATCAAATAAAAAAAGTTCCATGTTACTCATAACTAAAGAAAAGCAAAATTGAACCAATTCTAATATTCTACCTCACCACCATCAGATTTGCAAAGATGATAGAAGATGAAAATCACAAATGCTCGAGAGGCTGCCAGAAAATACACACATGATGAACTTTTGGTAAAGCTGTGAATTGGTCCATCCATTCTGGAAAACAATTTGGACTTATGATCAAAAAGCCACTGAAGTGCCCATATCCTTTGGACCCATTGATATCATTACCCATGTACCCAACAGAAATCAAAGAAGAAAAAGATGCATATTTGCAAAAAAGAATGCTCTTTTAGTGGTAGCAAAACATTGGAAATTGATGGGAGTGCCTACTTATTTGGGAATGGTTAAACAAATTATGGGACAAAAATATAAAGGAATATTATTGTGCCATAATAAATAAAAAAATGGATAGTTTTAGAGGAACCACAAAGTGAACAGAAGCAGGAGAACAATTTATTTAATGACAGCAGCCAAAGGACAACTTAAAAGACTTTACGACTCTAATCATTGCAGTGACAAATCATAATTTAAAAGAAATAAGGATGAAGCCCATGATGATCACCTTCTGACAGAGAGGTGATGAACTTAAAATGCAGAATAAGACATACATTTTTTGACATGGCCAATGTGAGAATTTGCTTTGACTGATCATATGTGTTATGTGGTTTTTTTTTCTTTTTTGTTCAATGTGAGTACGGGGAAGAAGGTGGAAAGGAAAGAAAATAAATGCTTATTAATTGAAAAAGTAATAAAATAAAAGGTAAAAGTGCTATAAAAATAAATATATATGAAATATCTCTTACCTGGAAAAAAAGAAATAGCAAGGGAGAACTTGGAATATTTATTAGGCAAGGCAACAAAATAGGGAATTAGGGCAGCTAGGGTATTAGACAAAATCTGGTTTAAAATTTTCATATAAATCTTGTGGATGTATATCATGTTATGTAATCAATAAATAATTTTTTTAATTGTCAGTTTTTCCCTAACTTTCCTCACTGTCAGTAAGAGGTGATTTAAAAAAAAAAAGTGAAGGATTACACAGAATTAGAAGATGATACCACTTTGTTTTTAAATTTAGGAAAATATGTCTTTAGTTGATCAATATCTGCACGTTTTCTTTGAATAAAACATGCAGAAAAGTTTTAATAAAAGCTTAATAATGAAACTTGCTTAATAACCATGTTTACATTGATTTCAACATAATCTACTACAAATTGGAGTACCTCCCTCTATAAAATCCTCATGAAAATTTGTCCGTTCATTCTCTTTTACTTTCTTATAGGGAAAATGTGAGCATGTAGTCCATTTTTCTGATTTTGCTTTTTTAGAAAATAATATTTTTTCCCCACAAAGATCTTTTTAGATTCCACTGTATTGGGGCAGCTAGGTGGCGCAGTGGGTAGAGCACCAGCCCTGAAGCCAGGAGGACCTGGGTTCAAATCTGGTCTCAGACACTTAACATTCCCTAGCTGTGTGACCCTGGGCAAGTCACTTAACCTCAATTGCCTCAGCAAAAAAAAAAAAAAAAAAAAGATTCCACTGTATTACCCCCAATTTTTCTGACTGTAGCATAGTATTCCATTATGTGAACCTACCATCTTATTCTTTGCTTACTATTGAGAATGAAATCCTGTTCATCTAGATAGCCCATATTGTAATTATACCTTGTGTTTTAAGAGGGGACAGTTGTAGAATTCTAGAATCTATCTGGAAGGGATCTTACAGATTATTTAGCCCTCATTCTTTCACTTTACAAATGAAACGCCAACATGAGTAGTCAAGTAACATCCCTAAAGTCACAGTGGCAGGGCTGAGAATATAACCCTGGTTTGCTGATGCTGGTCCAGCATTCTTGCTGTTGTACAAGGTCATTTAGACTTAGGGATTGGTTGGGAAGTTGGATAGAAAGGATTTTGGCAGGAGGGCTTTCAGAGGAAGGCATCGAGGATTACTTCATATACATATGAGATTCAATTGAAACAACTTGGGGGGAGAGAGATTTTGGAAAAGATATTTGGGGAAACAAGATAGCTGTCCTAATGAATTTTAAACACTGCCATAGAGAGAAGGATTAGACTTGGTTGACTTGGTCCCAGAGACTTTAATATTGGCTGAGATCTTGTAAATTCTATTACAATATTTCTCAGTTAATCATGATTTACTGTGATCATTTTGTGGGGTCATGGGTGCTTTAAGAAATGGCCATTTCCTATTCTCCTTTCTCCTTGAATTAGTGTACTTTTTTTTTCACATGTTGCAGAAATGACCAGACTCACTTTAGTAGGCTTATATGATACTTTATGTGACAACTGGATGGGTAGCTATGTTTTATTATAATCTGTCTTGAAAGAGGGGAACATACTCAGCTTTGTGTCTTTGCTCCAGAAAAATAGAATAGTTTTTAATCACTTGAGAATCAGCCTCCCTTATATTTGAACCTCCTTGTTTTATTTTTTAGTTTAAGTTTCTATCTGAGAACAGCCTTATTTCTCACAAAGAAAGATTTTCCCCACAGTCATTTTGTTTTAGTTTTCATGAATTCACTTTTTCTGTCTAGAGAAGAATAACAGAAGAAGGAAAGACAGTGATGAGAACTAATATTAGCATTTCTTTGGGGCCCAAAATAAACAAATCCAGCTGCACTGAAGTAATTTGTGGTGTGTGTGTGTGTGTGTTTGGTTTTTTTTTTTTAAAGGAGGCAGAGATTTTTAATTGAGTCAACTGAAGGAAAGTTGCACTTATTTCTGTTGCTTGAGAAAATAATTGTAATTATTGTCATTACCCTTAATAGGATTAAAAATGATATTGACATTCACTTAAAAACCACTAAAGTGATTTTATTCCAGATTGCTTTGTTTAACTCTTTGTTCATTTAGAAAGAGTATTACGAGGGACCTTTCCTAAGCCAAGTAGACAACCACAAAGTGCAGAGAACCTATATCTTCTCAACTAACTTGCTGCAATGCCTGTAGTTCCTTTCTTCTTGATCTTTTGGTACCTGAAGCACACTTAATATACAATTTTTTGGGGGGAGCAAATATTAGGCTTGATTAATCATTTAGGTTCAACTCAGATTTTCTTTGTCAGATTAACACAGGCACTCAGCTGAGGTTCTACCAAGGAAGCCTGGAACAGTAGGAACCTAAGTGGGTAGTTCAGTTTAGCCTTCTTTTTTTTCTTTTTTCTTTTTTTTTGCAGATAAGGAAATGCAGCCCAGAGTGTTTAGAAGACTTGCCCAAGGTCCCAAGATTGTGGCAGAGTTGAGTTTTGAACCTAGGTCATAAAATTGTGGGTTTAGAAGTGAAGGATTTTGAGAGGTCATTTGTTTTATCTGCACTCCTTTGATGCCCAGGAAAACTAAATGACTTCTGGTAGTGTTGGAGGTTGGATTTATTGTGGTTTCATTCCACCATCAGAGTTCTTTCCTAGTATCAGGTGTCCCTTTTGGGTTTCATGCATGGTACCTGCCATGATTTGGAGTACTGCATAAAATCTTGTAAAAGTAGGATGTGTGAGCTACAAAATTCCAGCTAGGGCTCACAGTACATGATACTGTGAGACTTTCATGATTGTCTAATTGAATTGCATATAGTTTCTGCAAAATTAGATCAAATTCACTCAGGGAGTTCATTTGAACTGTACATAAATAATCCAAACTGAATGATGATGCATCTTATATATCACCTAATTTGTGTGCCCTCCAAGTATTGGAAACCTTCATTTTAATATTCTTTTAAGAACTCCAGTGGAGAGATTTGAGGACTGTTCAGAAGCTGTCCTTTTATATCATGAAAGTGGTTATCTCTTACACATTCTTGAGCTCTGAAGGTTATTGGGTTCAAAGAAAAGCTTATATAAAGTTGGTTTATAAGTCTAATTGGAATGTTTCAAGAAACTTGTCAAAAGCCCTGGCTCAATACCTACTGTCATAAGATGCTCAGCTTCCTTTTCCCTCACCCCCAACATACTTTGTATTTTTACATTCCTCTGATCCAAGCGTCCTTCTTCCCTTTCTTCTGTGTCCTGGGGTGACTTCCAATCATTTGAAAGCACAAAGCTTCCTTTTGTTTTCAGCATTTCATAAGATGGAACAGCTCAAAACCTGGTTAAGAGCTTTGAGACTGAAGGCTACCCCTAGCCAGAATTGTTTTCCCTCCCTCTCATTTTGTTTAAACATTAATGGAACATCCCCTCCTTTAATGTTCATCAATAGAAAGCTGGCTTTGTTGATTGAATGTTCATGCAGAGCTTTTACGGTTGACTTTTATGAACTAAATACACTTGTGCTTGTAATGCTTAGGGATATATGTACCAAATGACTGCCACATAGAACTATGTTTTTTTCTTAGGGATTCAAGGTGATCAGCTGGAAGTCATTGGAAGTTCAGAATGTACCTTTTGGCCATTGGGTATGCCAGTCCACAGTCTAAGTTTGGAGATGTCTTTAGAGACTGCCCCAGAACTGGATCAGGCCCAAATGACATTTGGAGGGTTTATTTTGTACACTTAACTTGGCTCTGAAAATTAGCAAGACCCCTTTGGGAGCTGGGGCTGACTCAAGCACAGCGTAAATGGAAATTTCTTGAGGACAAGGAATGTCAGAGTTTTGTATTTTATCCCTAGTATCTTGCATAGTACCTGATATGTAAGTACTTAATAAATATGCTTGATATATAGTAGGTGCTCAACAAAAGCTCATTCCTTCTTTCCCATCTCTGTACTCTTCTCCTCCCTCCCAGGGTACAGCTTTTAAGTAACTGTGTATGCCTCCCCCTCCCCCAAATTCTGAAGCTACTTTCTGGGTGTGTGCATAGTAGTTGGACTGGAGAGAGTCTTTATCCTTAATAAAAATGAATTTTTTTCAGTGTTCAATGCAGAATTAATTAAATTCTGTGAGGGCAAGAATTTTTTTCTTTGACTGACTATCAGCAATTACTATAGCAAGTAAGTACAGCAAGTATCGCAAGAGTGTAGTAAGCATTCGATAATCCAATAATGAGTGAATCAGTATTTTGGGACATCACCTGCTATTATGTCAACAGTTTTTATTTTTTAAACTAGGAAGCTTGTCATAGATAGGACATGTCAGTATTTAACAATGGACTCACCATATAGCAAGAAGTCAAAGAGCTATGATTTTTCTCAGTGTGGGAACTTCCTTTCCCTGTACAGAGAGCAACCCTTAGATGTGATCACTTATAGAAGCCTTGGAGAGTTGCCAGAGGCCCAGGGAATTTAAGTGATTTGCCTAGTTAAGTGTTATGCTTCAAATTTGAACCCTGGTCTTGGTAATGGAAAATCTAGCCCTCTGTTAACTATGTTACATTGCTTCATCATAGTTAATAGTTTTCAATTCTAGCATAAACAGTTGCTTATTGTGTAACAGTATCAATAAGTCTGTACTTTATATATATAGATCTATCTATATCAATGTATATATGTATGCATCTATCTATCTCTATCTCTATCTCTTTCTATATAAAGTACTGACTTATTGATACCATCAGGGCAGCTACAGTGGATAGAGTTTAGGGCCAGGAGTCAGGAAAGCTCATCTTCCTGAGTTCAAATCTGGTCTCAGATACACTGTGTGACTGAGCAAGTCACTTAACTCTGTTTGCCTCAGTTTCCTTATCTATAAAATGACCCAGAGAAGAAAATGACCCACTATGCCAGTATCTTTGCCAATAAAACCCCAAAGAAGTCATGGAAAGTCAGACAATACTGAAATGACTAAACAGAACTGATACTATCCCCACCATAACAGGAAGTACCTTACCAATGTATTTAAGAATGATTTCCTTTATGATAAAAATAGGATTTCACCTTTTAATCCTTACAGAAATAAACCAAAATCAGCAAATACTTCCAAAGAATGGTAATTAATTTGGATTTTTGCTTGCTATGGCTAAATTTCAGTAAGTCAATTTAAAAGCCAGCATAAGAACTTTTTTTTTAAAAAATAGGTAATTTCTGTGTGATTAGTGAGTATAACTGATTTCTTATTGTATCTGTGATTTGGGATTTTTAAAAACAATGCTGAAGTAATTGATAACATACATGTGAATGGGGTTTGGCAGATTTCAAAGTGCCTGCACATACATTGGCTTGGATCCTCATAGTAACTTGGACATCACCACTGGGACTTGGCTGTTGCCATGGAGAACAAGTGAGGTGCTTTCCAGCTGAAAGGACTTTAGGGAGAGAAAATACAAAAGCAAGTGGAAGGAGGGCCAAGATGCACAAAGCTGGATGTAAAAGCAAGATCCAACAGTGGACCCAGTGAGTGTGGCAAATTGAGATAGCTCTTTGTCCAGCTCAGCACCTTGGTTCTCCCCCAGTGCCAATAGTCCATCTTGAGCTCCAGAGTGATGTTCTTGGGGTCTTGTGATTGCTGATACGATTCTGCTTCGGAATCTGCTTCCTCCTTCGAGGGAAGGCAAGGGAAGGGGATAAGCATTTATATATGCCTACTATGTGTCAGGAGCCACACTAAGTACTTTTACAAGCATTATCTCATTCCATGCTCATATCAACCCTGCTCATGAGGTAGGTGCTATTATTATCCCAATTTTGCAGTTGAAGAAATAGGCTTTTGGGTTCACACAGCTAGTAAGAGTCTGTAGGTGAGATTTGAACTGAGAACTTCCTGACTTCAGGCACCACTAGCTGTCACCTAGCCAGTCCCTGAGCTAAAATGGAATTTCCCCTTTGACTGCCTACTCTCCCAATCAGGAGCACCTGAATCTGCTTCATTTCAATCTTTCATGTATGAAGTGAAGCTGGAAGGTCACATGGTGTTATTCTTCTTCGGAAGAGGAGAAAACTGAAGCTGAGAGTAGGTGGGTGACTTTCTACAAGTCCATGACCAATATTTGGGCAGAATGGGACAGAGGAAATTGATACTAGCTCTGCAGTTAGAAGTATGGAGTTCAAATCCTACTTTGGATGCTTACCGATGAGGTGAGAGTGGACAAACTATTTAAGCTCTTTGGGAATCAGCTTCCTTATCTGTAAAATGAGCAAGCTGAATTAATTAGCTTGTGAAACTCTAGCCTGCTGTGACCTTGGCCCTGGGCATAGAAATACTCTTTGCGTCATTACACACTTGAATGATGTTTTATAATCATTTAAATTCAAGTTCTGGACACAGTTTGCTGAGGGAAGTTGTACCTTCAGCACTAGATGGATGAAGGAGAACACCCAGAGAGGATTGTGGGACTTCATTGGGGAGTATATCCTGATTGAGCACTGACCCCTCTCAGAAGTTCCAAGACTGGGGGGTCTGCTATGAGTGGACATCATTTAAAAATTTTCTTTAACTTAATAATATTTTTTCCAATTACATGTAAAGATAGTTTTCTTTTTATCTATCTATCTATCTATCTATCTATCTATCTATCTATCTATCTATCTATCTATCTATCT
>JAJPUD010000211.1:207330-239624 GCA_023553655.1 Myrmecobius fasciatus | reverse complement strand
TCTATCTATCTATCTATCTATCTATCTATCTATCTATCTATCTATCTTCCTCAAGACTATTTTATTTTTTGTTACACAAAAAGACAGTTTTTCACATTCATTTTTGTAAGATTTTGAGTTCCAATTTTTTCTCCCTTCTTCCCTCCCTCCTCTATTTTTCTTTCCCCAAGAGAACAAGTAATCTGATCTAGATTATACTTGCACAATCATTTTAAACACATTTCCATATTAGTCATATGAAAGAAAAATCAGAACAAGAGGGAAAAAACTATGAGAAAAAACAAAAGAAAACAAAGCAAAAAAGGTTGAAAATAATGCACTTCCATGTGCATTTGTACTCCCTAGTTCTTTCTCTGGCTATGGATAGCATTTTCCAACCCAAATCTATTGGAATTGTTTTAGATCAATGTATTTCTGAGAAGAGCTAAATCTATTATAGTTGATCATCACACAATCTTGCTGTTATTGTGTATGGTATTCTTCTGGTTCTGCTCACTTCACTCAGCATCAGTTCATGCAAATATTTCCAGGCTTTTCTGAAATCAGCCTGCTATGAGTGGGTATCTTGAGCCAGCTTGCAGAAGACAGATCACTTTAAAGACTTCATGGATGTCATATTCAACTGATTCTTGTTCATTTCAGAACTGTCAGGGATTATTTATTTATTTATTTGCTTTTTGCTGAGGCAATTGGGGTTAAGTGACTTGCCCAGGGTCACACAGCTAGGAAGTGTTAAGTGTCTGAGACCAGATTCAAACTCAGATCCTCCTGACTTCAGGGCTGGTGCTCTATCCACTGCATCACCTAACTGTCCCCAGAGATAGTTTAAAAAGTGTTTCATGTAATGCAACATCCCTTTACCCCTGAATAAGACATTGAAAGAGTCGGCTTGAATGGCTGAAACAATTTAAAAAGGTTTAGGGATTTTATGTGTGTGTGTGTGTGTATGCTCTGACTTGATTTCACTGATATAGGAAACTCTTGCCACAAAAAAAATCTTTTTACACAAGCTGATAGCTAAAGGAATAACTAGGAATTGTTTTTTACCAGGGGCAAAAACAGGGAGGGGATGTGAGGAAGAAGTAAACTGAACTTCAGTCAAAGGGCCAGGGTGTTCCGATGAGGCTGAAGGGATTTTACAGACTGGAATTGCCCTTAGAGAGGGGTAACTCCAAAGTCCAGACCGTTTGAGAACAGGCTGAGCAGCAGAAGGAAGGTAGGGAGGAAAGAAGGAAATAAGTATTCCTTCAGTACCTACTGTATGTCAGACACTGTGCCTTAGCACACTTATGTTTTACAAATATTATCTTGTTTGATTTTCACAACTCTGAGGTCAGGTGCTATTTCTATCCCCATTTTACATTTGAGAAAACTGAGGCAAACAGGTTAAGTGATGGGTTCATACAGGTAGAAAGTAACTAAGGCTGGATTTGTACTCAGGTCTAAGCCCAGAGCTCTATCTGCTATGCTACAAGACAGGATGTGCTGTGGACCTCATTCCAGCAGGAAGGAAGAGTGCCAGAGGGTCAGCTACTCTTATTTTTCTCAATCAGGTGTGGTTTTTGAGCAAACTCCAGGTCTGAGGACTTTCAGAGCTTGGACTGACTATTTTAGGACTAGCCTTTTCCTCTCCACCCCTCTTAGGATCAGGGATGAAAGAAAAAGATAAGGATTTTCCTTTTCCATAGGTTCCAGCTTATAACACTTTTTATCTTCTCTTCTATCTGGCTCCCAACTAGTAGCCCTGGTAACTGATTTCTCTTTTCAAGCTGAATTAGCATCTTTTCCTTTCTAGAACCATGAACAGGATTGAAATGCTTGATAGAGGGAGTAATTTAGCTTGCTGTCCCCAGAATCTCTCCCAACAGGAGCTCACTCTGTTCTATGAAGCTGGTGTCCAGGTGATAAGGGAACTTGGAAGCTTCTTTCACCTGTGCTGAATTTCAAGTAAAAACAAAAAGGCTGAATCTCATTTGTCTTTGAACTTTATCTTGAGAGGGAAGTAGAATTTCATTAGATAAGAGGCTTTGGTCTCTATTTGGTAAATTAAGATATGTAATGAGACCCAGAATTGTAATGCAGGTGAATTATTTTGTTAGGGAGCAGTACACAAATGTAATCCCCAAGACTCATAATTTGGATTTATTGCTCTCTTGTATTTCAAAGAGTTTTTTTCCCCTAAGGAGATCACTTAGAAAACAAAGGTTTTACGTATGTATGGGTATGTGTATGTGTGTTTCCAGGAACACATCAATGTAGCAATAAATTGAAAAAAAAAACCCAACAACAATTGAGTTTTGTCTTCTAATTCCCCCTCCTTGTATGATTTTCTGTAGAACTTGACAAATGATTAATAAACACTGTGCCTTCTTGTCTTGCCTATGTTACTTTAGGGAAATTACTAAAGTTAGTTGGCTCCATGGTTGACTGCTTAGTTGATATTCGAGAATGGAAAAGAACCTTGTGGTTGATCATCTGGGAGATTTACTTGTAAACATTCGGAGAGTAAGGAGACCACTAAAGGAAAATGATTTCCAACCTTCAATTATAATTACCAAAATTGCATCTTGCAGAGGTTGTAGGTTTTAAGATTCCTGCTGCTGGATGGAAAAAAAAATTACACCTTTCAATTCATCAGAAAGCATATATTAGCACTTACAAGGTGCCAGACACCGAAGACATAAAGACAAAAGTGAAACAGTTCTTGCCCTCAAAGAGATTATATTCTTATGAGGGAGACAACATAGACATATATAAGTATATCATAGGAGGAAGTTGACCACTACGTGATAGAATTTTTTCCCCTAGAGCAATTCATGAGATGGAGGAATTGTGATCATCATGGTTGTCCAGGTGGTGCTCACACTAATAAAATCAAGGATCCTTGAAACATGAAAATAAGATTGTATCTTGAATACGAGGCCACTTATATTCCTAGCTCCTACCCAAGTTTTCCTTCATGGGGTCCATCCTTTTCTTTCTTCCTTTCCTTTCCTTCTTTTTTTCCCCTTTCTTCTCTTTCCTCTTTTCTTTCCTATCTGTTCTCCACTACCTTCTCTTTTAGCCTTATTCTTGCCACCTGCCTCTCCTCCATATATCTTTTATTTTTTCTTCCTCTCTTTTTCTTTTTCAACTTATTAAGCATCTACTAAGTTTAAAATATTGTGTTGGTGCGGAAGATGAGCAAAAGAACAAAAGACATGGCTCTCACCTTCAGAGAGTTTCCATTTTGGGAAGAGGAGATTCAATACCCAAATATTTATCAGTATTCAATAACTATTTCTAAGAAGGATACATTAAGAGCATGGGAGAGGAACAAGACTGGAGAAAGGAACAATAATTTCTGGCTGGATCAGAGATGACTTCCTAAAGGGAGTGGTACTTGAGTTAGGAGCTTAAGAATGCCCGGGGAGGGCAAAGAGAAACCACAGTATTTTCCGCTCATCATTTTTAGATTGGATTACAGGAAAGATAGAAAAGGGAGGACTGGCTACACCAACACTTACCTTAGGCATCCCATTGAGATCTGAAGAGTTCCCTCACAAGTTAATTGAAAAGAAGATTTTGATTTCACAGCTGGAATCACAGGCAAGTGAGACAGGACTACTCCCTAGCTCAGGAAGACAAAAGCACTGGGTTTCTGATATGGGGAGGTTTGAGGCTGTCTCACACCTCTGGGAGGAAACTTGGGTATAGAATGCTTAAAAAGAGCTAATGTTTATGTAATACTTTAAGATTGACAAAGCATTTTATTTCATTTGATGCTCAAAACAACCTGCTAAGGTAGGTGCTATTTTTCTTATGCCATTTTTACAGATTGAGGACACTAGACCTGATAACGGGTAAGTGACTTCCTTATAGTCATGCAAATCATAATTGTCAAGGTAAGATTTGAATTCATCTTCCTGAATAAAATTCCTATGGCATATCTGTGTATTTTATGAATATGCTATATGTATACTTTAGAAGCCATTGCA
Source organism: Myrmecobius fasciatus (assembly GCA_023553655.1). NCBI lineage: Eukaryota > Metazoa > Chordata > Mammalia > Dasyuromorphia > Myrmecobiidae > Myrmecobius > Myrmecobius fasciatus. Next base: position 235,647 of record JAJPUD010000211.1, on the reverse strand, counting down.
CTTGTATAAGATATAGAGTCTTAATATTTTTTCCAAATGGTTATACCCATCAATATTTTTGTCTTTTTTCATTTCTTAGAAATAAGTTGGGTATTAAAGTTTGGGATAGAATTTAATGGGACCGCTGATTTCCTGGTGGGGAAACTAGATTGTCACCTGCTATGCAACTTACAGACCCAAAATGTTGCCTAGGACTCAGAGTTCACCTGGGACATAACACCTACACTGCTTTCAGTTCTTATCCCACAGCCATTATTGAGTGGAACAACTTTTGTGGAGAAGGTGCCAAATATCTCCAAATATCACCGACACCAACTGTCACTGCCAAATCAGACCACCAGCTTTGCTGCCAGCCAGGCCCTGTGGCCACAGTCCAAGGGAGCCAACCCTGTAGGGATATGAGCTGGCACTTGCCTCTGGAAGTTCTAGCATCTACCTCTTCAGCAGTCAGTTTCTGAAGGAAGACTTGGTAAAGAAAATTCTTCTCATTCTACTTCGTGACATGGGCAAATGGTTCATCAGTAATAGATACGGTTTTTGTTAATATATACCATTTAAAGAAGATGCACTACTATCACTTTTTTTGCTGTACTCCAGTACCCACTGGATCCTTCCATCTATTTGGCTTGCAACAGAAATCTCCTATGTGTATTGTCTTTTCCTTTAGAATGTAAACTTCCTCAGAGAAAGGACCGTTTCACTTTTGCATTTGTAACCTTAACACTTAGCGTGGTTCTATACACACATTTAGCCCTTAAATACTTTTTCATTCATTCATTCTCTAATTAATCTTTTCAGAGCACTCCCATTCTGCAGATAAGTAATCATTGTATGCACTCAGAATCTCTATTTGTAGAATTGTCAACATTTGTGAACTCAGTACAGTGTTTTCTTAAAAATTTATTTATTTAATATTTTCCCTCTAGTTACATCTAAAACATTTGTTTTCCATTTGTTTTTTTTTAAAGAACTTTTGAGTTCTAGATTCTCTCCCTTATCTCTACTTCCAGCCCCCAATAACAAACTACAAATACATTTTTTTGGTATCTATCTTTTTAAATTTTTTTTAATTAAAGCTTTTTATTTGTATAACATATGCATGGGTAGTTCCCCAGCATTGATCTTTACAAAGCTTTCCATTACAAATTTTACCCCCAGTCCCCTCCCCTCCCCTAGATGGCAGGAAGTCCACTACATGTTAATAATGTTAAAATACTTGACAAGTTGTGCAAGGAAAATCCTATCTACAAGAAAAAAAAAGAAAATCAGAGAAAGGCAAAACAATGCAAGCAAATGTCAATAGAGATCATGAAAATGTTACGTTGTGGTCCATATTTCATATCCCTCTCTCTGGGTATATATGGTTTTCTTCAGTGAACAATTGGAACTGGTTTGAGACAATTCTTTGTTACAGAGAGCCATGACCATCAGAATTGATCATCATGTAATACTGTTGTTGCTGTGTATGATGATCTCCTGGTTCTGCTCATTTCACTCAGCATCAGTTCATGCAAGTCCCACCAGGCCTCTCTGAAATCGTCCTGCTGGTCGTTTCTTACAGAACAATAATATTCCATAACATTCATATACCATAATTTATTCAGCCACTCTCCAATTGATAGGCATCCCTTCAGTTTCCAGTTTCTAGCCACTACAAAAAGGGCTGCCACAAACATTCTTGCACATGTGGGTCCCTTTCCCTCCTCTAAGATCTCTTTGGGATATAAGCCCAATAGAAACACTGCTGGGTCAAAGGGTATGCACAGTTTGATAACTCTTTGAGCATAGCTCCAAATTGCTCTCCAGAATGGTTGGATCCGTTCACAGTTCCACCAACAATGTATTAGTGTCCCAGTTTTCCCACATCCCCTCCAACATTCATCATTATCTTTTCCTGTCATTTTAGCCAATCTGAGAGGTGTGTAGTGGTACCTCAGAGTTGTCTTAATTTGCATTTCTCTGATCAATAGTGATTTGGAGCACCTTTTCATATGACTAGAGATGGTTTTAATTTCATCATCTGAAAATTGTCTGTTCATATCTCTTGACCACTTATCTATTGAAGAGTATCCTGAATTCTTATATATGAGACAATTCTCTATATATTTTAGAAATGAGACCTTTATCAGAACCATTAAATGTAAAGATGATTTCCCAATTTGATGCTTCCCTCCTAATCTTGTCTGCATTAGTTTTATTTGTACAGAAACTTTTTAACTTAATATAATCAAAATTATCCATTTGGTGTTCAATTAGGAGTTCCAGATCTTCTTTGGACATAAATACAAATACATTTTTTAAAATAAATTTTTAACTTGTACCAATTGTATAAGAACTTTCTAAACATGAAATCGATTTTTTTTGGTCACCAATAGATAATGATAACTAAAACACATTTGAAGGTCTTTCTATCTGCTCTAATTTGGATATTTTTGCTCTTTTAGCTAGGCCAGAGAGTTATCTACAGAGGAAGTGCACTTACCCATTTTGTGGTAGGTTGCTACTACCTTCTATTAAGAAAATCAATTACAAATTAGGACCAGATTCCATTAAGCATAGTGCAGGCAGAGGAGCACTTCCTACCTATATGATCTTGGTCACTTAACTTATCTCAGCCTTAGGTTTCTCATCTGTTAAATAAGGGAGTTAGACTAAATAATTTCTGAAGCCCCTTTAATTTCTAAATCTATAATCATATGTTGTTCTTCAGTTATTTCAGTTGTGTATGACTTTTCCCTGCCCCATTTGGAGTTTCCGGAGGCAGATGCTGGAACGGTTTGCCATTTCTTTCTCCAGCTCATTTTACAGATGAGGAAACTGAGGCAAATAGGGTTAAATGACTTACTTAGGATGACACAGCTAGTTAGTGCCTGAGGTCAGATTTGATATCAGAAGGATGAGTCTTCCTGACTCCAAGCCTGGCACTCTATTCCCTGCAGCAGCATGTGGGTTATGCTATGATTTACTTAGTTAGGATTCAGTTTAAATATATAACATTTAAGAACTAACAATATTTGGTAAGAAAAATGGGCCAGTAATTAAAAAAATACCACATTTTTAGAGACTGCTCTTAGTGAAAAAAAATAAAGGATAACAGCATGTGGTGATAATGAATTCAAATTGCAGACACAGCATGCCTCAGGCCTAGGAAATGGGTTGTGTTTAGATGTCCCATTTTTTTTTTTTACACTAATGATATTTGAACTGAAGGAAATTGAACTGGTTATTTTTCACTGCATTAGAATCTGTCAATTTATTTTTATTTTATTGTTTTTATTAAAGCTTTTATTTGCAAAATATATGGATGGATAGTTTTTCAACACTGACCCTTGCAAAACCTTCTATTCCAAATTTTCTTCTTTTTCCCCCATCCCCTCCCCTAGAAGACAAATACTCCAATACATGTTAAATATGTTATAATACATGTTAAATCTAATGTATGTATACATAGTTATACAGTTATCTTGCTGCACAAGAAAAATCGGGATCAAGAAGGAAAAAAAACTGGGAAAGAAAACAAAATGCAAGCAAACAACAACAGAAAGAGTGAAAATGTTATGTTGTGGTTCATACTCGGTTCCCACTGGCCTCTCTCTGGGTGTACATGGCTTTCTTTATCATTTAACAATTAGAACTGGTTTGAATCATCTTATTGCTGAAGAGAGCCATGCCCATCAGAATTGATCATTATATAATCTTGTAGCCATGTACATTGATCTCCTGGTTCTGCTCATTTCACTCAGCATCAGTTCATGCAAGTCTCTCCAGGCCTCTCTGAAATCATCCTGCTGGTCGTTTCTTACAGAGCAATAATATTCCATAACATTCATATACCATAATTTATTCAGCCATTCTCCAATTGATGGGCATCCATTCAGTTTCCAGTTTCTAGCCACTACAAAAAGGGCTGCCACAAACATTTTTGCACATGTGGATCCCTTCCCCTCCTTTAAGATCTCTTTGCTATATAGTTTCAGTAGAAACACTGCTGGGTCAAGAGTATGCACAGTTTGATAACTTTTTGAGCATAGTTCCAAATTACTCTCCAGAATGGTTGAATCCATTCACAATTCCACCAATAATATATCAGTGTCCCAGTTTTCCCACTTCCCTTCCAACATTCATCATTACCTTTTCCTGTCATTTTAGCAAATCTGACAAGTGTGTAGTGGTATGTCAGAGTTATCTTAATTTGCATTTCTCTGATCAATAGTGATTTGGAGCACCTTTTCATATGACTAGAAATAGTTTTAATTTCTTCATTTGAAAGTTGTCTGTTCATATCCTTTGAGAATTTGTCAACTTTGCATTCACAGTGATGAAAGTTTGACCATCTAAATCTTTCATAAAATTCTCTATTTCCACCAGAAATTCACTTTGCCAACACTGACTGCAGGATCATGAAGGTTGATAGCTTGGGTCTATCCCTGGGCTGTCCAGTCTGGCATTTTCTCTCTTTGACCCAGAATCAAGGATAGTGCCTCAATGACTAACACTGATTGGATCTGTATCAGTTGGGGAAGGCCTGCCTGTACTGGAGAAATTATAGGACCTTATATTATTGAGGTATGGAAACTTATATTAACTAAGGCTCCTTAATTTGAGTTCCATGAACTTTTTTTTTTAACATGCCATTAATTAACTAATTTATTTATTTTTAGTTTTCAACATTTATTTCTGAAAATTTTTGAGTTCCAAGTTTTTTTTCCTCCCTCCCTCTCCCATTCCCCCCCCCCAGACATCAGGTAATCTGATATTGGTTATATAAGTACAATTCTTTTAAACATATTTCCACATTTGTCCTGTTATGAAAGAAAAATCTGAACAAAAGGGAAAAACCATAGGAAAGAAAAAAAGCAAACAAAGGTGAAAATAGTATGCTTTGATTTGCATTCAATCTCCATGGTTCTCTTTTTGGATGAAGATGGCATTTTCCATCCCAAGTCTATTGGAATTGCCTTAGATCAATGTATTGCTGAAAAGAGCTGAATCTATCGTAGATGATCATCACACAATCTTGTTGTTACTGTGTACAATGTTCTTATAGTTCTGTTCACTCAGCATCAGATCATGAACTTTCCTTACAAAATCTTGATAACTTTGTTTCAATATTTTTAGTTACTTTCATATTCCTGTATATTTTGTTTTATGTATTTAAAACCATTATTCTAAGTTAAAGGAGTCTATGAAACCAAAAGATTAAGAACCTTAGGAGTTTCTTCTTTTCCCCATCTATATTCACTCTTCTGACCTTGTATTGTAGTCAAGAAAGAAGGCTTTTGGTCATCTAAGTTCCTTTTCCTGTCTTTCTGACCAATCTTTCTGAAACCTGGTGCACTTCTGTGCCTTGGGCACATATTGGGCACACATTTCCAAGACGAGGTCTTTTAGAACCCCTTGGTATATGAATGACAATAAGATATTACTCAACCTTCAACCATCTCCCCATATGGTAAAGTAAATAGCCCTCCTCTTCCCCCATTTCATGTCATTCATCCATGATGAAATTGTGAATTTCTAAAGGATGTAAATCATTTCTACAGCCTATCATAGTGACAGATTGAATTAGAATCCACAACCTGGCTCTGATCTTTTTGAATCCTTTATACCTGCAACACCAAAAATTAAATTTTAATGTCATCCATCAAGAAGCCAACAGATAAGTTATGAATTACTGTCCTTGTTAGTAGTGGCAGCAGCAGCTCTGGCTGAGGAAAATGACTGTCAGACTAGCAAGTGGGTCATTTGTATGCAACTCAGAAGATTCTCACAATGTCACATGCTATGTTATCTCTCAAGTCTTGAGGTCAGTTGTTTAAGGAAGCTCCTAGGTTTCCCAGGTAACCCTCAGAAATTTGACAGGAAGGGAGCAGCCCACCCACAAGATATTCCTAGAGATTTGGACAGAAGGGGCTTTCTGACCATGATGCTCTGACTCTCTTGGATATTGCTGGCTGTGAAAGAGCTTAACTGTATGAATCAGGATCAGAGCTTCAGGGAGGTACGTGTCAAGGTTGATGGGTTGTGGGGAAGTTTTGATCAGGGGATTTCAACACAGCAACCTTGGATCCAGGTCTTTGTGATCATCTTAACACTATTTCAGGGAGAAAGAGAGTGGTGCATTCCACTATGGTTCTGACAGTGAAATTGTGACAGCAAAATGAATCAGGAAAAAAAATGACTTGTTAGCTCCCATCTGTTCATTTGGGAGGGCCAATCAAGTGAAAGCAATTATTAAGTACCTACAATGTAGTTTTCAGCTAATGAACTTTCTGACAAGTGGAATTATAATTGTATGAACAACAAAAACACCAGGAAGAACAATGGTGGTCTCTGAGTAGCAGCATCCTGAATATTTACCAGTCAATTTATTCTGGAGAAAGAAAAAGAAAAAGAAAAAAATAAGAGGAGACAATGGCTGGCGGATAAACATGGGAGCTGATTTCAGCTGGTGGTCAATTTCTAGTCCATTTGGAAATAAATCTGAAGCAGTTCCCTTGGCAGATTTATGGTCTTGTTTAAGATGGCTTCTGATTCCAAGCCAAAAACTTGGGTGACTTCTATTTCCTAAAACATTCTAACAGATTAATAAGGTTAAATTGCAAGAGAAATGTTGTAGCACTGATATGCTTATAAGGCTCTAGTTTTTCAGGGTAGGGAGAGCTGTTTAGTTAGTCAGAATTTATTAAGCTCCCACTATGTGTCTAGCACTGTGCTACATGCTGGGGATGCAAAAAAGGCAAAAGATGGTCTCTCTCAAGAATCTTATAGTCTAACAGGTGGGAGCATGCAAAGAACTATATACAAACAGTGATAAATTGGGGATCATCAACAGAGGGAAGGCACTAGAATTAAGGGGGATCAGGAAGAACTTTCTGTAGAAGGTTGGATTTTAGCTGGAATTTGAAGGAAGTCAGGGAAATCAGGGAACAGATATTCAGAGAGAGAAAATACTGAGTGTGGGGGGACTGCCAGGGAAAATGTCTGGAGTCAAGAGGTGGAGTATCTTACTCAAGGAGGCCAGTGTCATGTGGTTTGTGAATTAGACCAAGCATTGAGAAGCTTGCTTCTCCACAGATAAGTCTCTCCACCAACTCAGAGTGACTGAGATTCCCATCATTCTTTTCACTCCTTTGGGTTAAGGGATTGCTCTTAAATCTAGATGATTGGGGAGAACACTGTAGTCCATTTGAATCCATTATTACAGTATGAGTTAGTTGATCAGATTTATAAGGATAAAAATGACAACTGACTTTTATGTATTATTCTATCTCTTCCAAAGTGACCATTGGATCAGATTTAGAGCTGGAACAGGCCCATCTGCTTCTATCTCATAATTTTACAAATGAATAAAAAGATGAAGTCCAGAAAAGGTGAAGTCCCTTGCTCAGGGTCCTGCAGATTGAAAATAGCAGAGGCAAAAATCACTACAGTTTCACTGTTGGTGTTTATAACAATTCTGTATGATAAATAGAAATTACTTTCATTTATTCATAAGGATACTAAGTAATGAAGAGTCCCTCTGACCTTCTCAAGATCACAGAGCTAATAAGTAGCAAAGTCAGACTCAGAGTTTCAATCCTATAGACAGTATTCTTTATACTCCATCTAGGCTGCCATTCCTATGAGGTAAGTTGTCTAGGGACTGGAGAAAGGGCATGGTTGGATACATGGAATTGCTGACAAGGACAGGACTATGTTGGCTTCCTTAGTAGGACCCTAGATGTCCCTCTGTCAATGTATGAGACAAATTTCTGATTGTCTATATTCCTTATATCCTTTGCCCCTGGTTATTTACTCCAACCTCCTTTTAGAGTTGATAAAATTGAGATTCAGAATGGGTTAAATGACATATTCAAGGTCACACAGATAGTAAGTGACATGGTTAAAATTCTAGCCTAGATTATGGGATCAGAGCTCTATAGAGTTTGAGACAACATCAGAAATCTTCTGGTTCAGTCTTTGTCTTTGAACCTAAATGCTGTCACTCTAACTCCAATGCCTTTTCCACTGATGCACACTGCTTCCTAGGGTCCCTCTTCCAACCTCTGCTTACTAATGCCAATTCTACTTGAAACTATTTGTTCCTTTTATATCCTCATTGCTAAGATAATGCTGGCTCTCATCTCCTTCCCCCTCTTTCTGCCCTATCTTTTTTAATCCTTTCCTCCACTATCTCTTGAATGGAGAGATATGAGTCCTTCATGCATGAGGTTGGATTATTTATTCCTAGATAGCGAAAACGTGGGTAGGATGAAGTAAAATCAATCATAGGAATCCCAGGGCCAGGACACTGAAACCAAATTGGTTTTACAAGATCACAGAAGATACTTTAGAGAATACTAATTGAAACCTTTCATTTTATCTTATCTTTACATTTATGAAGGTCCAGAGAAGTCATCACTTCACAGAATCACCCAATTTGAGAGTTATAAAGGATTTTAGTGGCCACCCACACCAAAGAAATCCTGACTCTGACATCCCCAACAAACTTGCCTGGATCACTCAGGTAACGAGTAGTAGGGCTGGAGTTTTAACTTGGTGTCATCATCTGGGAAAAAAGCTAACAAACCTCCTTAAGATCCATCCACTTGTCGAAGGCTGCTTCTCTTCTAGATATGGTCCCTTCCCTTTCTTGGTACTTTCCTATCATGGCTTCTTTTTTCTGGAATTTCTATGCTTGGGTTGTTATATGTTAGAAACTTTTATCTTCGATGCTTGTAGAGCCAGGCATTGCAAGCTAATCCCTGCCATCTTTGTGCCCGTGAGAGCAGAGCTCAGAAATTCATCATAGATACTTAAGTGAGAAAACTTCCCTATCCCAATCATTGCCCTTACTTATGCTGTTGAGCTTCCAAGATATGAAGGATATACTGTAGAATCATAAGAGCTTGGGAGAGTCCCATAGTTGACCACCTTTCTTCTCTGATCAAAGCCCAAAGGTCACTTTACCAGAAGTTTTAACTCCCTGTCTAGTTTTTTCTTCTTTGTTTCTCTTTACCAGAGTTCTAAGCCCTTTCCTATGTAAGTTAGAATGGGCCTGTAATACAATCTCCAAAATCCCAGGGAGTTGAAATGGATTGGGATGCTTTGTTCTTCTGACTCATCACTATGGTCCAGAGAGTGGAAGATGGAAGAATGTGCATAATGTTGGATTTCCATCATGTTATCTCCTCCAAATGATCCCCTCCATAGATTTTTATCTCTGTTGATCCACCCTAAAGGGAATGAGTTGATTGGACTATCCTTGGTGAAACTTTGACAAATGTCAAAGTGCATTAAAAAAAGCTCCGAGGCTTCTTGGGGGAACCAGTGGATGATTGCAAACAAGTCAGAAACACATAGATTGACTTTTCCTTAAGATAAATGGAAAAGGACTCATTTTAGAACATGGGGCTTTTGCTGAATATAGCAAGACAAACCAGGTTATCTATTTCTGCTTAACAGTAATGACAGATTCTGGCTCTTTGAGCATCATCCTTGTTTGGCTCATTCTTGTTAAATCCTTCTGCCATCTTATTTCAATGTACTGTAATCTGTTTCATGTATTCAGTCTTTGGTCTCCATGTTGGATGCAGGGCATGATGGAGATTGAACCGATGATTTCTCTTGTGAAGTGCTCATTTGCATACTTGTATTTGGATGGAACAACATTAATATTTCTAAAACTTTTAACTCTATTGAAATGCAAGTGCCATTACCATACTGTGCACTCTTTGTCCTTCGTATGAGTCAAGGCTGCTGGTTGCTTAGCAACTGAAGATCAGAGTCCTCTAACCTTGTACTGTTGTTATTATACAATCACTGTCCCAGTGGAATTGTGGGGGGGGGATCAACAGAGATAAAAATATACCTCAGAATGATTGCAATAATTCAGTGATTATGTCAATTGCCTTCTAGAGACTGTTACTGATTCTAAAGTATACATATGGTCTCCTCATTTTACTGGGTCAACAGGATAGCTTTCTTAAACTGATGTTTCAAAATTAGACTCAGTAAAATAGGTTGCTCCATGTCACAAAGCAAAATAGGCAATATGTTAAGACTTAGGTTAGACTTAGGAAACTTGCTTTTGCTTAAAATATTTTAGTATAGATTATCTAGGAGAGCTTAGATTGTTTAATGGGAAAGACCATGGTATAATGGCCAGAAGAATGTAGGTTCAAGTCCAAACTCTGACACATCCTGGTGGTTTATGACTGGGTAAATCAAAGATTTACTCTTAGGGCTCTTGGCAGCTCTCTTAACATGATAAGTTGCAAAGTATATGCCAACATGCTTTGGTAGAGAAGAGCCTTCACTAATAATAAAATCCTCCCTATACCAACAAAATCACAGTGGTAATTCATTTCCTTATCTTTATTAGAATTAACAAATATTATGAGCTCATTCTTTATAGCCAGTACCGTTCTTAGTGGTAGGGTGAATAAATGTGGCAATTAATGACTGAATTGGGCTTTGGACTCATTAGGAATAAGATAGATGATCACCTATTTGATTTAAGTATTTCAAACACCTATGATTTCTTTAGTTTAAGAGAGGTATTTCTGTATACTGATGCTACTAATCACAACTTTTCTACAACTTAGTAGACAGTCTTTGAGAATTTTTATGTACCTCAAATTAATCACCCTTCAGCCAACATCATGATGATCCTCTTGAAACTTAGCTAGGCTGGTCTTCAGATTGATAGGATTCAGTCCATCACTGGGTTCATTTCTAACCCTTTCAAGCTGGGTAGCACCTGCTACATATGGTATTCCATTAGTAGAGTTTTTGAGAACCATACTATGATAAAGCATCAAAGCAGGACGTGGAAGGAATCATCCATCTTATTTCCCTTTGAGAGGCTGAGTTTTGCTGTGGATAGAGAGTTGGTCTTGGGGTGAGAAAGCCCTGGGTTCAAATTCCATCTGTGACACAACTGTAGGAATCTGGGAAAATCAAGTAACTTCTGAGTATGCTAGACAACTCTTTAAGATGATAAGCTGCAGAGAAGTTATTAGCATTGGAGAGGGAACTTCCTTCTCTCGGAAGTCCTCACAGAATTTAGCCTACATGTAGAGATATGTTTCAGTGAAATTCTGATGTCCTAAAATCATGTCATATGATTGAACTAGTAGACTCCCAGCACAACCATCAGTGTTTCTTGCCTTCTTTATTTTGTTTTTTTTTAATATTACTTTCCAAGTAGAAATCTTAAGAACTATTTTGATCATTTCATCTAATCAATGAACAAATTAGATAACTCTTGAATCTGTCATTTCCTTTTCATTTCTACTGCCTGTGCTATGTCACAAATTTAGTCCTTTATCTTGTCACATCTGGACTATTGCTGCAGCTTCCTAACTAGTGTTCTCATTTCTATTATTGCCATGAAATTGAACAAATCTTCATAAAATACTGCTTCCATCATGTAACTTTTCTGCTTAGAAACTTCTTTTTTTAAAATTTTTTTATTAATAATTTTTATCTGCAAAACATATGTATGGGTAATTCTTCAACATTAACCCTTACAAAGCTTTCTGTTACAAATTTTCCCCCCCTACTCCCCACCCCTCCCCTAGATGGCAGGATATCCACTACATGTTAATTATGTTAAAATACTTAAGAAATCGAATATATGTATACTTATTTCCACACATCATTTTTGTGCAGGAGAAATCATATCTACAAGAAAGAATAATCAGATAAAGGAAATATAATACAAGCAAACATCAATAGAGAGCATGAAAATGATATGCTGTGGTCCACATTTCACATCCCTCTCTCCGGGTGTATATGGCTTTCTTCACCGAACAATTGGAACTGGTTTGAAGCATTTCATTGTTGAAGAGAGTCATGTCCATCAGAACTGATCATCATATAGTATTGTTGTTGCCATGAATAATGATCTGGTTCTGCTCACCTCACTCAGCATCAGTTCATGCAAGTCTCTCCAGGCCTCTCTGAAATCATCCTGCTGGTCATTTCTCACAGAACAATAATATTCCATAACATTCATATGCCATAATTTATTCAGCCACTCTCCAATTGATGGGCATCCATTCAGTTTCCAGTTTCTAGCCACTACAAAAAGAGCTGCCACAAACATTCTTGCACATGTGGGTCCCTTTCCTTCTTTTATGATTTCTTTGGGATATAAGCCCAATAGAAACACTGCTGGGTCAAAGGGTATGCACAGTTTGATAACTTTTTGAGCATAGCTCCAAATTGCTCTCCAGAATGGTTGGATCCGTTCATAGTTCCACCAACAATGCATCAGTGTCCCAGCCTTCCCACATCCTCTCCAACACCTGTCATTATCCTTTCCTGTCATTTTAGCTAATCTGACAGGTGTGTAGTAGTACCTCAGAGTTGTCTTAATTTGCATTTCTCTGATCAATAGTGATTTGGAGCACCTTTTCATATGATTATAAATACTTTTAATTTCATCATCTGAAAATTGTCTGTTCATATCCTTTGACCATTTATCAATTGGAGAATGGCTTGAATTCTTATAAATATGAGACAATTCTCTATATATCTTAGAGATGAGACCTTTATCAGAACCCTTAAATGTAAAGATGATTTCCCAATTTGATGCTTCCCTCCTAATCTTGTCTGCATTAGTTTTGTTTGTACAGAAACTTTTTAACTTAATATAATCAAAGTTATCTATCTGGTGTTCAATTAATAGCTCCAGATCTTCTTTGGACATAAATTTATTCCATCTCCACAGGTCTGAGAGGTAAACTATCCTATGTTCCTTGTTTAGAAACTTCTAATGGCACCCTATTAAAGATAAAATCCAGATAAATACCAAGTTTCTTAGTATGGCATTAAGGTCTTACCACAATCTAGACCAAAATTTCATTTCCCCCATAGAGAATTGCAAGATTATAGATCCAAAGCTGGAAAGAACCATTTAGAGACCATCTAATTGAATTGAGGGTAAGAGAATCTGTTGTCTTACCTAAGGTTATGGAAGGCAGGAAGTAACAGAGTCAGATTTCAAATCTACAGCATATGACTGCAAATATTTCCATTTGAAGCATACTTCTTTTCACAAAGTCTTGTGCTTTCATGTTTCTTTCTGGAACTTTGATTACATGCTGTCTCCTTACTACCTAACCTATTTTTATTGCTCTTCACATTTTCAAATCCTAGCATTTTTTTTAAAGGTCCTACACCAGTGATTCTCATTAAATGGTTTTGTGAACTTCTTGGAAATTCATGACAATGGTCCAAGGGGTTCACATTAAAAATTCTTTAGTGACACCTTAAGCAGCAAATAAATACCCAATTATATCACAAATACATTGTATTACTTCTCCATGACAACAAGCACACACATATTCAAAGCATTATAGGTTTATTTCTGCAGTGATTTGAAACTGGTCATACCTACAGTGATTTTGCTGTCCATGTAGCTATTTCATTAAATACTGACTGTTAGTGACTGCTTGCAAAGTGTTTTTGCAATTTCTCAACCAGTCATCAAATTGTTTGCAAATTTCCCCAAGAATCTGACATTCTAGCACAGTTCCCAAGGGATGATTAGATGCATTTGAAATTAGATTCATTTCTTTTCTGTATACTGCACTGGAATAGCTTTATGGTTTTCCTCTGTAATTGTGACAGTTCTCTCAGAGCAAAAGTCAGGTTGCTTGAAAACTCTATGATCAATGGGCATGTTCATTTCTACTGGTCTTGAAACCATCATGAATCACTATAAATATTCTGCAGAAGTAATTAATACTTTTCATTGTATTATTAAGACTTTAAATTTATCCTCTATGTTAATATTCTTTTAGCTACATGAGTATTCAAATCAATTGATCAGCAGCACTGATTGGTTGTTCAGTAGAGTTTCTGTGAGATGTTAGCCAGTTGTGTGTCAGTGGTACAAGAGAACATCATGCCTTCCTTGTTTATACATTAAAAATAAAGTAATATATGCAACTTAATTTATATTTATCATGCATTACTTGCTATTAGCCAGTAGAAAAGTAAATATTTTCTATTGTAAGTATTCATTTTGATGATTAATTTTATAGTTTAAAAAGTAAAGGGAACTTCTATCTCTCAGCAAGAAAGCTTATAGAATACTCTATTTTCACCACATGGTTGTCAGTATTCATTTTTACTTTGTTCTTGTTTTAAGTCAAAATACAGAAATAAGCTTGATGCAGAGCCAGATTTAAGATTGCATTTGTCTTATGTAAATCTTTGTTCCAATAAAAGTCCAATATTAAAATTAAGCTTCTACAGATATTATGTTAAATATAAAATTATGTTTGATACCTTCCAAGTTGTAACATTTTATTAAAATGTTATTTATAATCAACAAAATTGATAAAATAAACAATATAAAGTCTTTATTTTTTATTTTTTAATTTTTTTAATTAAAGCTTTTTAATTACAAAACATACGTATGGGTAATTCTTCAACAATGACCCTTACAAAGCTTTCTGTTACAAATTCCCCCCCTCCAGTTCCCACCCCTCCCCTAGATGGCAGGAAATCCACTACATGTTAATTATGTTAAAATACTTGACAAATCGAATATATGTATACATATTTCCACACTTATCTTGCTGTGCAAGAAAAATCGTGTCTACAAGAAAAAAAAAATCTGAGAAAGGAAACACAATGCAAGCAAACATCAATAGAGGGTATGAAAATGTTATGTTGTGGTCCACATTTCATATCCCTTTCTCTAGGTGTATATAGCCTTCTTCACTGACCAAATGGAACTGGTTTGAAGCATTTCATTGTTGAAGAGAGCTATGTCCACCAGAATTGATCATCATATAGTCTTGTTGCTGTGCATAATGATCTCCTGGTTCTGCTCACTTTGCTCAGCATCAGTTCAAACAAGTCTCTCCAGGCCTCTCTGAAATCATCCGGCTGGTTGCTTCTTATAGAACAATAATATTCTATAACATTCATATGCCATAATTTATTCAGCCATTCTCCAATTGATAGGCATCCATTCAGCTTCCAGTTTCTAGCCACTACAAAAAGGGCTGCCACAAACATTCTTGCATATGTGGGTCCCTTTCCTTCTTTTAAGATCTCCTTGGGATATAAGCCCAATAGAACACTGCTGGGTCAAAGGGTATGCACAGTTTGATAATTTTTTGGGCATAGTTCCAGATTGCTCTCCAGAATGGTTGGATCCATTCACAGTTCCACCAACAATGTATTAGTGTCCCAGTTTTCCCACATCTCCTCCAACATTCATCATTATCTTTTCCTGTCATTTTAGCCAATCTGATAGGTGTGTAATGGTATCTCAGAGTTGTCTTAATTTGCATTTCTCTGATCAATAGTGATTTGGATCACCTTTTCATATGACTGGAAATAGTTTTAATTTCATCATCTGAAAATTGCCTGTTCATATCCTTTGACCATTTATCGATTGGAGAGTGGCTTGAACAATATAAAGTCTTAAAGCTGATAGTAAATATATGAGGTTTTGCTAGATTATTTTAAAATTTTTTTATAGGATGTTCTATATAAAATATTTATAATTAATAATTGGAGTTTTAAACTTTATAGGGTTTTCAAAATTATAAGTAGAATATCATTTTATATTTGATAGTTATAATTATATAATCTACATTTTAATTTGGAGCTTTTGGGCGTAAAAGTAATCACTGTGGCTATTATAAAAACTTAATGATTATTATAACTAGTATATTAAATTACCCTGGGGATCCACAACATATTTATTTTTGTAGTTGTTGAAAGGGGTTCTTGAAACAAAAATGATCTTGGGAATCGTTGCCCTGTTTGAATCACATTTCCTCATTGCAATCTCCCCAGACTGCCTTAATATAACACTTATGTACTGCTTTCCATTGTTAACCTTTTGAGTATGTATTTGTTTTACTTCTTCAATTAGATCATAAACTGCTCTTTGCTCAGATCTTGTTTTATATCTCTTTGTAAACCTTACAGGGTTTAGCACAGTGCCTTATATAGCGAAGATGCTAAATAAGTATTTCATCACGACTAGGGACTCCAATCAACTGAATTTTCCTTCTTTTTCATTGCTCCAAGCCATGTGATGAATTTGTAGAATGTGAAGGTTATGTAACAAAGACAATAAGATATTGAGGTTATAGAGAAGTTTTTACACTTAATTAACACTTAGGATAATAATGGTAATTAACATTTATGTGGTATTTTAAAATTTTTTCAGAGTACTTTTTCATTTATCATCTCATTTGATCCTTACGATAACTCTAGGAGGTAAGTGCTATTATTATCCCCATTTTACAGATGAAGAAGCTGATGGTGAGAAGCTAAAAGATTCTTTCCAGAGTCATATAGTTGGTAAGTTCTTGAAGCAGAATTATGAGGGAACTTTTTCAGCTATTTAGGAGAATTATAGGGTCCCTAGCTATTGGATATTTAAAGGATCAGCCATATACTTTATAAAGCATGAGAAATTCTTCAGATACTCTCTAAGAAGTAAGGCGAGGCTGAAGCTCTGTTAGTCGAAGGAGTCATCCCTTGCAGTGGAGAAGAGAGCTAGCTACAGGGAGAAAAACTAGAACTTAAAAAGACATTGGTCTTGCATTCATCCCTTCTTCCAGAGCCCAGCAGAAAAGGAAAGCTACTTTCTTTATTCCCCATCTTCATCATCAGTGCTGCCTGACAGTAGAGTAAATTGCTTAATAGAAGATGCTGAATCTAACAGAGGGCAGACTCAGACAATCCAATGAAGAGGGAATTAGCCCATGCAGTCAAAAGTTGAGTTATGGAGAAGAGCAGACTCAGGGAGTGACATGGAGCTAGATAAGCTAGCTGAGTGACATACCTAGCTGAGATGATGTATCCAGGTGTATGAGAATACTAGGAGAAGAGAAAAGAGAGCTGGGCCCTGAAACATTGGAGATTTGAGTTATTTTGGCAACATGTGTTGTTCAAGTACATGTACGGAATACCCATTGATGCTGTATGTGCTTGTGGAACAATGTACCTCAGGTTTATGGAAGGAACTTCTTGTTGCTATTATTTATTCTATGCCATTTTGATAAATGAGATAAATAAAATAAGATTTGACAAGATGAGATAAGATTTGTAAAGCCCTCATTAGCACAGGGCCTGGATGTAATTAGAATTACATTGATCGCCTTAGAGGTTTCATCTAATGTAACTCCCTCATCTTATAGATGAAGAACTGAGGTCTAGAGAAAGGGTTAATGACTTGCCCAATCCCAGAGCCAGGATTAGAACTCAAATTTTTTGATACAAAGCTAGCACTCTTTTCAGTGTCTCACAGAACCTTTCAGGGAGTGATAGAAATCAGTTCCCTCTCTGGTGCATCTAAGAAATTCGTTACTGGGTGTTCCCTCCAGATCTTTGTTTTATGTTGACTTCAAAAATCATTTTGTGAGGATGGCGTGGGATAGATTTGTGTAACCTCCAAAGGTTTAAGGATGCGTTAGGAACTTCATTTGCAGTTTGAGATGAACCAAATTTGTTGGTAAATTAATAAAAGAAAGGAACATTATTAAATTCAAGGACTTTGATGCATGTGCTTTGTTCATTTATTTTGACAATTGCTTAATTATTAACAAGTTATTTTTAATATTATACATACATAAATATCCTGCAGCATGTTTGCAACAGCAACTGAGCCTCTGTTCCACTTGAGTGCCCCCTGATTTGTTTTCCATAAGCCTGGACTGATATAAATGGGGCAAGGATGTCAAGGTTTCTTAAGGAGAAAAAAGCAAATTATCCCGATTCTTCTGTGGGTTTCAAAAATAAAACATTCTGTATTCTTGGGGTGGAATTTATTGAGATCTTATTCTTGTTATTTCAGAGAAGATATAGTTAGCAAGTTTCACCATCATTAATCCATGTTTGTTTGCATTGTCCCTGTATTTTTTCCATCTAGAAAATATTTCTGCCTTTTAAAGACTTTTACTGCTTCTTTTAAGGGGTTTAATCCTCACCCCACCCCCAGCCTTTTGGACTGAAAGAGCCTTTTATACTTTACCTTTAAATTCATATCTGGTTGGTTGTCCCAGTTTTCTAATTAATAATAAAAGTAGAATCTGTTACTCAATGACTTCTTTGTGATTTTCTGATTAGTATCTTTGAACCGTCAATGGGTGCCAACCTTAATCATTAGTTTTGTTTAGGTATTCAGAAATCCAGGATTTGTCACACAGCAGGCAAAATGATTATAATTTCCACTATAATTATAAAACATTTTAGTTAGAATTGATTTTTCTTCTTTAGAATCCTTTAGCACACTGAGTACAGAACTGCATGCTTCTTTAACTCTCTGAGACTTAAGAGTTCATGGATTATTTGACCATTCATCTACTGAACACCCAATAAATATTGATTACCAGAGCTATAATTATTTGTAAGTGTTCCTGGAGGGAAGGGCCTGATTCTGTGCTCTGTTATTAGTACATAAGACCTTAAATAACCAGCCATTTCACAGGATAAATGCATTTTCCAAGTGTTCAAGGCAATGGATGCCAGCCTCTTAAAATTTTGTCACTCAGCATTACTTAGGCCAATTAAAACTTAGGGCCTTAATAGTATATTTGCTGAAAATCATTGTATTGACCTTTCTTTTGTTGCCGAAGTTATCATCTTATTGCTGTAAACCTTTCTCCTGTTCTTTATCTTGCTTAGCATTTTTAGATGCGCTGACAAAGCTTAACAGGTTTAGATGCTCTTTGCTCAGCTGATCCTATGGATAAAAAGGAACTAAGAAGCAAGGCTAATGCAAAATTAGCAAGAACATGGATATCTATGCATAAATAGATATATTTACATATATTACATATTATATATATGCACATATGTGTGTGTACATGTGCACATGTATATATATATATATATAGATGCATGTGTATATACAGAAATAAATACATAAATATGTACTTTGTCTCCCTCTTCAGAATATGTCTCTTTAAAGCGTGGATTGTGTCATTCTTTGTACTTGTATCTACAGCACCTGGCACAATACCTGGCATATAGTAGATAATAAATTCTTGTTGATGGATTGATCCTATGCAATGAACAAACTTATTAGTTAATTTAAATTTATATTTAGCTACATTTGGAGCACAAGGGGAACTTTCATAGAATTAAAAAACAACAAATCTGTAGTAATCATATGAGTTGCTGTGGTATAAAAGACATCAGCAAGAGTCATTTTCACAGAAAATGATTTGGTGGGGGGGGAGTGAAATTACATAAGGAAAATAAAGGAAAACAGATCTGCCCTGGAAAGTGCTGGCTGTGGAATCAGAAGAATCTGAATTCAAATTTGGTTTCAGATGCTAGTTGTGGTACCCTAGGCAAGTCACTAATCCTGCTTGCCTTGGTTTCCTAATCTGTCAGTGACCTGGAGAAGGAAATGAGTTGTATCTTTACAAAGAAAACCACAAATGGGCTCATGAAGAATTGGATATAACTTAAGTGACTAAATAAAAAGTATTTTATACATCCTACTTATTATTATTGCTATTTTTATTATTATCTTTATATATATATATTTATTTGAACCTCACTGTAAGATGATGAGGTAGGAGCTACCAATATTATTGTACTTAATTCTACTAATTTGACTTAATTCTCTTAATGGGGAAATTGAGGCTGAGAGAAGTTAATGACTTGCTTATGGTCACACGAGTAGTCTACTAAAAGTAAAATGTGAAGTTGAAGCTTGATAAGTTCAGAGCTCTATTACGTTGCACGCTGCCTTTTCAAAACTCAACTTGTCCATTATCTGTCTGTGGGAATTACTATAGCAATTCAAACCTGTTTTCCATCCACTTTAGAAATGTATTGCTAACAGTTGTCCTGAGTAATATATTTATGCCTGGAAAGAACATAGCTCTCTTTTTGGGCTTTGACTAAAGATTAGATATATCCCATTTTCTTTCAGTTTTCATTTATGACTCTGTCATACCTCTGGCTACAATTTTTTTTTGTTTATGCCATTCTGATCTCTGGCCATAGGCAGTGGTCTGCTGGTAAACATTTAGCAACCAGTTCTCTGAAAAAATATGTACAAAATGTTTTTTTTTTTATTAAAAGCTTTTTATTTACAGAACATATAAGTGATTTTTCTACATTGACCTTTGCAAAACTTTTTTTTTTTGTTCCAAGCTTTTCCCCTCCTTTCCCCCACCCTCACTCCTAGATGACAGGCAATCTAATACATGCTAAATATGTTAAATTATATGACAAATCCAATATATGTATACATATCTATACAGTTATCTTACTGTACAAGAAACATCAGATATAGAAAGAGAGAAAAAAAAAACAACCTAAGAAGGAAAACAAAATGCATGGAAATATTCACAGAAAGGATTAAAATGCTGTGTTTGTACAAAATGTTTTTTGCCAGTTTTTTTTCTACATTAATATTTTCTCCATCATTTTCTCAAATCTAGATAATCACAAACAGATTGAGCTTGGATTGATAGTGCTACTGCTATTTGAGGTATAAATGCTCACACTGAAAATTTAACAATTGATCTTGGTGGTAAGAGCTGGTTCTAGCACATCTCTGGTTAAAATTTGGAGCTGGCAGAAATTTTGGAGTGGCTCTAATTCAACCCTTTCAGTTTATAGAGGAGGGTGTCTCAGGGTAAGCAAATGACCTAGTAAAGTTCAGATAGCTAGCAAGTGACAGAGGCAGGATTTATCCCCATCTCCAGTAATTCCAAATCCCAGATAAAATCCCATCTTCTATTACAATAAGCCTTTCCTGATTACTCTTCGTGGACTATCTCCCTTTTATCCTGAGATAGCTTGAACCTAATGGTTTGCATATCATCTCTCCCACTAGACTGGGAGTTTCTTGAGGGCAGGGACTATTTGGCCTCTTTTTGTATCTCTAGTATATAACTTAGTACCTGGCACCTAGCAGGAACACGCTTATTGTTTGACAAAGATGTTGGGATCTGTGTTTAGGAAGTGAAAGTTTTTATTCTGGGGAGAAACCCCTGGTGATAGTGAATACTGGGAGGGGAAATTATGTTAGTCAAAAGTTATAGAAAGAGATTTTTAAGTTGTCAAATTTTTGTTCCCTGAGGCAATTGGGGTTAAGTGACTTGCCCAGGGTCACACAGCTAGGAAGTGTTAAGTGTCTGAGACCAGATTCAAACTCAGATCCTCCTGACTTCAGGGCTGGTGCTCTATCCACTGCATCACCTAGTTGCCCCATAGTTATCAAATTCTAAGGGGAAAATTAAATAAAGATATTTCTTTTTCAAATCACAGTCAGGATAAAGAATGATCGACATTAGTTGTTAGTTACCTGTCTGATGGGATTAACAAAGGGATGACAAGGAAGAGACAGAGAATGTTGGCCAAGTGCACAATTGTCTGTTGCCCCAACGAGACTCCTATTTTTATCTGTTGGATTCTTTAAAGAAATAAGACAAGCTGATTCCAATGCAGTGTTGTTGCTGGCGGTGATGTTTTAAGATAGGGGAGGTGGGGCATTGGATAGGTTCCAGAGGTGAAGCTTCAATGTATATTCTTTTAAAATAGAAATATATTCAGTATAAAGATTGCCTTCTACAAAAACGGATACCACAAAGAAGTAAAAAAAAACAACACTGTGAACCACTGCATTCCTTACTTCTCTTCTACTCTATTAATTAGAAAGTAGGTGAAAAATAATTCTAAAACTATATCAAAGCCACATTATGATTAAATGAGGATCAGATAATTTAAAACCATAGAAATGTCTCCTCTCTCCTCCCACACAATTTACATTTTAAATATAGAGAGCTAATCAGAGGGTTTTTCTTTTGAAGAACCTATGGCTGCTAAAACAGCAGGAGGAGTAGTTTTCCCTCTTGGCTCTCACATTCCTGAAAAAAGCCCATGGAGCAGTTGTGAGTAGATTTATTGGCAGGAATGCATATAGATCATATATAATTGGAATAACATTAACATGTAAGCTCCATGAGAGCAGGGATTGAGTTTGATTTTTTTATGGTATCCTCAGTGTTTAATACAGTGTCTATAGTATAGTGTCTAGTATCTACATTTTAATACAGTGTCTATAGTAAGAACCTAATACAAATTGATTGATTCATAATACCTTTTCATGAAAGAAAAAGCTTTTAGCATATATTAGCTGACTTTTGAAAAACATAAACTACTTGTGTATTTTAGGTGATATGAGAGTGCTATTTCATATTTCCTCAGAGGATCCACAACCCTTTTCATCATCCAGATTCACAAGCACAGAGTCATCCTTAGCTTTCCATTCTCCATCCCCTTTAGCCAATCCATTGCCAAGATTTGTTGGTTCTACATCATATAACATCACCTTCGGTCTTCCCCTTCTCTCCTGACTCATAGCTTCTGTTCTTGTTTGGACTTTTCTCAAATCTTACTAGGACTAGAGGAACACTCTCCTAATCTGTTATTGCTGTTCCTGAATTGTTCAGTCGTGTTGTGAGCTTATGGACCATAGTGCATCATGCTTCTATCCTCCATTATCTCCCCAAATTCATTGTTTCCATGACACTACTTAACCATTCCATTCTATGCTGCTTTTGCCTTCTATCTTTTCCAACATCAAGGTCTCTTCCAATGAGTCCTGCCTTCTCATTATGTGGCCAAAGTATTTAAACTTCAGTTTCGGTCCTTGACCTTCCAGTGATTAGCCTGCAGTATTGACTGATTTGATCTCCTTGCTGTCCAAGAGACTCTCAAAAATCTTCTCTAGTCCCACAACTTGAAAGTGTCAGTTCTGTGTTGCTCAGCTTTTCTTGTACAATTCTTACAATCATACATTGCTATTGGGAAAACCATGACTTTGACTATATCTTTGTTGGCAAGGCGATGTCTCTAGTTTTTAGTGCACTGTTCAGATTTGCCACAGTTTTCCTTCCAAGGCACGAGCATCTTTTAATTTGATGGCTGCAGGCATTGTCTGCAGTGATCTTTGAGCCTTAGAATATAAAATCTGATACTGCTTACATTTCTTTTTTTCATTTTACTTCTCAAAATGACATGAAATTTGGAGAGAAATAAATGAATGTGGAACAAAGGAAGGAAAAGACAGGGCAGGGCAGGAAAAGAAAGGGAAGGGAAAGGAAGGAAGGAAAAGAAAGGGAAAGGAAAGAAAGGGAAGGGAAGGAAAGAGAACTCCTTATTTTACAAATGAACCATTGCCAAGAGAGCTTGTGCCTTGCCCAGGAAGACTTAGCTAATTATTATGTAAGGCAGAGTTGGAACCCAGATTTTTCTGAGTCCCAAGTCTGGTTAAAAGGACTAAAAGAAGGAGCCAAATTAGGAGGCTCTCCTCCTGGATCACTCTCCTGTAGAGAAGGAAGCTGAGGTCGAGACACAAAATGATTTACTCAAGTTTACCCAATTGGTAAATATCAGAGCAGGCACAAGAACCCAAATTTCTTGACTCCCAGTTAAGCTTGTTCCTCACTAATTTCTCCCTGCATTGGAGTAATTACTTCCCTCTCTTATATTCAAGTTATTAACCTGGGAGACCAAGAAGAATGGCAATAACCACCTGCAGAGATGGGTAAAATGTTTTGCTACTCTAACTAGTCAAGTCTTTATATCTTCTAGCACATTTGATGCCATGCAGACTTCAAAACCTCTGACATTTCACCATCTTTTGTTATTAATCTAACATGCGTTGTCACATCTTATCAGAAAGGGCAACATTTTCTGCATATTTGGAAGATTTTTTGGGACATTTTGCTGACTGTGTCTTCTTTCCTACTTCCTGATCGTGTGTTTTTTTACAATCATGTTTTTTCTTTAAGTGACCTGGCCTAATTTCTATTTTTAGTGGCTTTCCCATTTTCTCTTTAGCACTCTGTAGAATTCTGGGTTTAGCCAGATTAGTCCTTTGTCCTTCCTATATATCGACGGAGCTTGTTCCCAAGCCAAAGCACTTCCCAAAGCTCTAATGCTTTGAGTGACAGGTGGCCTCTTTGGATGCTTTTCCCCTTTCCTTTTAAGGGTGACTTTATATTAGAGCTTTTTTAGTAGTATGCTGATTCTGGGGAAAAAATCTCTTTCCCTAAACTATTTTATTTACCTTAATGATGTCTATTGGAATTTTACACTGATCTTGTGATAATTTCTTCAAAACTTTTCACATCTTTAGATTCAATTAAAGATTAAAGATTGTGGGGCAGCTAGGTAGTGCAGTGGATAGAGCACCAGCCCTGAAGTCAGAAGGACCTGAGTTCAAATTTGATCTCAGACACTTAACACTTCTTAGCTGTGTGACCCTGGGCAAGTCACTTAACCCTAATTACTTCAGGGGAAAAAAAGATTAAAGATTGTGTGATTTTCTTACTGTAATCTTTCTCACACCACATCAGACTCTTACTCTGGGTTATTTGCCATTGGCTTTTTTTGCCCATTCTTTGATATCACCCTACCCAAATGGGTCTATTACAAATTTATGTTATTTTAACAGCTGGGCCCTTGCTACTGTACAGAAATTCTTGTTTTCCTTATTTGACTTTCTGTCATACTCCCCCTAGCAGCTGTTCAAAACCTTCACTTCTCTTCTTAAGATTCTACACCATCTTTACATTATTTCTAAGAAAAAGACTTTCCAAATTTACTGGGACTATCAAGATCCTCAGCTATGAGCTCTGTCTTCTCCCATCTTCTACCCCAGATTCCCCTACATAATGAAATCCTTTCCCTTTCCATTTCCTTTTTATATGTCGATTCTTTTCCATCAGAATACAAGCTTTTTTTAGGGAAATATAAGCTCTTTTGCTTGTTGCCTTAGTGCTTAGAACATTGCCTGAAATGAAGTAAGTTCTTAATAGATGTTCTCTTCCTCCTCCTTTCTCCTTCCATCCCTCTTCCCCTCCTTCTCTCTCATCTATCTGTTTATCTCCCTTGATCTAATTTCTTTCTTTTTATTAAAAGCTTTTTATTTACAGAATATATGAGTGATTTTTCTACATTAACCTTTGCAAAACTTTTTTTTTCTTCCAAGCTTTTCCCCTCCTTCCCCCCACCCCCACCTGTAGATGACAGGTAATCTAATACATGCCAAATATGTTAAATTATATGACAAATCCAATATATGTATACATATCTATACAGTTATCTTATTGCACAAGAAACCTCAGATCTAGAAAGAGAAGAAGAAAAAAAAACAACCTAAGAAGGAAAACAAAATGCAGGGAAATATTCACAGAAAGCATTAAAATGTTGTATTGTAGTCCACACTCAATTCTCTCAGGCCTCTTTCTGGATGTATATGACTATCTTCATCGCTGAACAATAGAAACTGGTTTGAATCACATCATTGTTGAAGAGAACCATGTACACCTTGATCTAATTTCTAAGGAAGAAATGGTACTTTTTTTTTTTGCCAAGACTAACACCTCTTGAGCCTATTTCATTCTGTTTCTAGGGCTTACCACTTTGGTCATTTTCTTTTTCTCTCTACTGGTCATTCTCAATTTCTCCTTATCTACCATCTCATTTTCTGCTGCCTATAGAAATGTTCCCATCTCCTCTGTTTTAAAACAGAATAAAACAAATAAAAACACCCTACAAAAACAAAACAATTCTTCACTGGACTCTGTATTCTCTTGAGTTATTGTCTGGTATTTTTCATTTCACAGTCAGACTCATAAAAATTGTCTCTATTCAGTGCCTACAGAGTTTTCAGGTCTTTGCAATCTGGCTTTTGACCCTACTACTCAATTGAACCTATTCTCTCCAGGATTACTAACAATTTCTTAACTATTTGACACAATAGTTTCTTTCAAGTTCTCATCATACTTTCTCTTTATTTTTCTCCAGTCTTTGCCCCTGTCAATTACCCTTAATGGCAGGAAGCTCTTCCATTAGCTTCCATTATATTCTTTCTCCTGCTTTCTAACTAGAGGTGTATCCCAAGGCTCAGTAATGGACTCTGTTCTCTTTCCTTCTTTTTCTTTACTTTGTCATGTGGTCATCTCATCAACTTTGATGGATTCATTTATAGCTGTATAGATGACTCCCTTTCTGTCTTTCTGTCTAGTTCTGATCCCTCTCTAGAACCCCATTTAAATGTCACCAAATGACTATTGGATATTTTAATTAGCTTCTCAATAATAGTATGTTGAAAAAAAAAACGCATTATCTTCTCCCTATAAATCCACCCTATTTCTATCAAGAGCACCTAAGAAAACAACCTCAGATTCAATCTTTACTTTTCCCCTTATTCATCATATCTAATCAGTTGCTAAAACTCGAATTTTCTCCTCCATTCCACCCATTCGTTACCTTCTCTCTATCTGTACATATTCTACGCTAGTTCCTAAAGTCACTTCATTAACTCACAGAATTTGAGTGTTGGAAGGAATCTCAGAAGCCATTTAGTTCAACTCATACACAAAAGAAATTGGTATATAAAATATGGTAAATAGTTAGCTAGTCTTGGTCCAATGATCTTTAAGAATGGAAAGCTACCAACTGGTGAAGTAGCCTATTCTGGAAATTGTTGGATAACTAGTTGTTGGGAAGGTTTTCCTGACATCAAATATAAATTGATCTCTTTGTAACTCTCCCTTCCCCTGTCATTGTCCCCAATTCTGCCTACTGGGGTCAAACAGAATAATGGAATTTATAAGGACAAACAACAACAACAACAATATGACATGATCACAAGGCTCTTTGCTGTTCTGTTTTTCCTCTTCTACACACTTTCCAACTTCTCAGTGTTTTTCTCTTTTATAATAGTTTATTTTTCAAAACACATGCAAAGATAATTTTCAACATTCACCCTTGCAAAACCTTGTGTTTCATTTATTTTTCCCTTCCCTCCCCTCTCCTCCTTCCCCTAGATGGCAAGTAATCCAGTATATATTAAACACATGCAATTCTTCTAAATATTTTTCCATCAATGTTCTTCTTAAACTATGTTGCTCAGAACTGAATAGAGTAGAATAAATATGGCAAAAATCTCACTCAGACAATTGCATTAACTTTCTAACTAGCTTTGCTTCCATTCTCTCCTCTCTCCAACTCATCTTTCACACATCTTGTAACTTTATTCAATGACTAGAAAGTTTCTTTAGTTTTCTCAGAAAATGGAAGGATGACTATAGGGAACTGAACTAATTTATAATTTATAAGCTTGAGAGCCATTCCCCAAGTGATAAATGGGATATAAATAGGTAGTTTTCAGATAAAGAAGTCAAAGCTATTAATAGTCATATAAAATGCTCTACATCACTAATAATTAGAGAAAAGCAAATTAAAACAACTCTGATGAATTGAGTTTAAATTTCCAGGTTCTGCTTGCTTTATTTTGATTAATTCATGTAAATCTTCTCAGATTTTTTAGACACCATTCCCTTCATCATTTTTTTGGTGATATAGTATTCTATCTAATTCATATGCCATAATTTGTCGGTCATTCCCTAAATGATGAGCATCCCCTTAGTTTCCAGTTCTTTGCCACTGCAAAAAGAGCTGCTATAAATATTTGTGTACATATTGGTCCTTTCCATTTTTCTGTAATTTTCTTGTAACATTGACCTAGTAATAGTATGGATAGGCCATAGTATAAGCACAGTTTTATATCCCTTTATGCATAGTTCCAAATTATTCTTCAGAATAGTTGAACTAATACATAATTCCACCAAGAGTACATTAATGTGTATATCTTCCCACACCCTCTTCAACATTTGTCATTTCCTTTTTCTGTCATCTTAGCCAATGTTATGCATGTGGGGTGATAACTCAGAATTGTTTCAATTTGCTTTTTTCTAATAATTAGTGATTTAGAATATTTTTTCATCTGAATATTAGTAGCTTTTATTTCTTCCTCTGAAAACTGCCCATTCATATCCCATAACCATTTAACAGTTGGGGAATAATTCTTATTTTTATAAATTTGACTCAATTCCCTATATTCCATCTTCCATTTTTGAGGAAACTAAAGAAATTTTCTTACCATGAAGAAAGGTAATCACAAAATTTTCCTATAGATATACAAACTAATTTATTTAGAGAAAAGTCACACAATCATCAAATGACTAATGTGAGCCAGGAACTGTGCTAAGCTGTTAACAAATATTATCTCATTTGATCCTCACAACAACTCTAAGAGGAAGGTGCTCTGATTATTTGAATTTTAGAGTGGAGGAAACTGAGACGTGGGTTAAATGAATTACCCAGGACAATATAGCTATTAAGTGTCTGAGGTTGAATTTGAATTCAGATCTTACTGATTCCAGGCATAGAGTTCTGTCTACCATAATCGCTTCTAATATACAAAGAATTAAATAATTTTATAAAAATTATAACAAATACCTCTAAAAT
>JAJPUD010000211.1:172745-207320 GCA_023553655.1 Myrmecobius fasciatus | reverse complement strand
TGAAAATCAAATGATACAAATACAAAAATTGAATACTTTCTACTTTAAATATACAGAGAATTAATTTTTAAAAATTATAATTAATAACTTTAAAACAAGTGAAAATCAGATGATACAAATATAAAAATTGAATAATTTCTACTTTAAAAATTTGATTTTCTTTATAACACTATCTGCGTGATCTTGGGCAAGATGCTATCTCTTTGAACTTCAATTTTCTCATCTATGGAAAAGGGAATATTACTTAATAGTATCTACTTCACAAGGCTGTAGTGACTTATAAATGAGATAGTGTATCTAAGGCCAAACTCTATAAGCTTTAGAATGCTATATAAACATCAGTTGGTACCATTGGCAGCCAAATATTCACCTTTAAACCGGGAGATTTCTTTGTCACAAACATTACAGAGGGAAGGGTTTTACTCATCTTGGCCCCTTCTATAGCCTCCTGCTTTGAGTTCAGGCAAAACAGCATGATATCATGAATCTTTTCTCCGAAATTGCCATGGGCAAAAAAACATGTTTCCTTTCCTTTTTTTTTTCTTAAAGGGAAGAGATAAAAGATGAGCTTTCAGCTTATTATTACATTTAGGTGATCAGGGATCCTGAGTCCTAAGAGGCTTGGGTGATAGGAAGCAGTTTATACAAAGCATCCTTTGAAGGCTTCAAAAACATTTGATTTCTTCAGTGTTTTAAATCTCCACTCTGACTTAAGTTGTGGAACAATGCTTGGGCAGAGAGAGTGTTCACATATCATTGGTGATAACATTAAGAGTAGCAAACACTTTTATAGTACTTTAAGGTTTGCATCATACTATGACACAGCCTTCTGGACAAGGAACTATATAATTGGAAAAAGAAGTGGAATGGTCATGTAGGGGAAGTGAGCAATAGCTGAACAGCCCTAGGACTGGTGAAGTACCTATGAAATGTGCAAAGATCAAGAGGAAGATCCACTATGGAGGATTCATGGAAAGATAGGGACAAGAAACCCACAAGTTGCCATCTGTGACAGGAGAAGGCAACCCACAATGGTGAGTTCATGGATGTAGGAAAGAATCATCTCTTCCTATTTGTTGGCTTTGAGCTCTGACTTATTGGACTCCTTCCTTTTTTAGGGTGAGCAGAAAATCATAGAAGGATGATGAAGTGTGTAAGTTTTTGCTTTTTGTTTGGTGGATGACTCTACGATTCTTGTTGGGAATGAATATTTCAAGACCTTGCACATTTTGTGTGCATGACCATATGATAATCATAACTCACATTTACATAGCATTTTAATATACATAGGGCACATTATGTATAATTAGCCTATTTGATTCTCACAACAGTTCTGTGAAATGCTATTATTATGAGCATTTTCAAATGAAGAAATTGAGACTCAGAAAGCTTGAGATTAGCTCAGGATTAAACAGCACTTCGTAAATGGCTCAGGCTAGATTTCCTCTGCATCTTTCTACTACAAGTCTAACACTTATCCCATCCTGCCTCTTATAATTGTACAAATGCAGCTTGATTTTGTAAGACAATCTTAGTTGAGAATCACCATTTCAAATGCCCAAGGATGACCCTTCTCACTGTGTTAATGTCTCTCTTTTTGTCTCCTTGTCTCTTTCCTTCTCTCTCTCCAGTCTTGAAACAACACACAAACAGAACTTATTATCTTTCCCCCAAAACTCTTCCCTGTTCTAAGCTTTAAAAATTAATTAATATTTTAAAATATTTATTAATAATTAATAAAAAATTAATAGTAATTAAGGGTACTACCATTCTCTTAGTTACTCAGATTTGTGACCTCATCTTTGACCAGTCACTTTCACTCACCCTACATATATAATCCCCTGCCAAATCATGTTTTATCTACCTTCACAATATCTTTTCTACATGGCCACTTTTCTGCTCACACAATCATCACATTAATTCAGGTCCCCAACACCTTTAGCCTGGATTATTATAATAATGTTCCAATTGATCTCCCTGATTCAAATCTCTCCCCATTCCAATCTCTTCTCCACTTTGCTGCCTAAAGCATGACACCTCCCTACTCAATAAACTTCAGAGGCCCCCTGTTCCCTCTAGAATTGAGTTTAAATTCCTCTGTTGGGCCTTTAAAATTTTTTCACAGTTTAGCCCTTTCCCCTTTCTAGTCTCTTTTTATACTTTACTCCCTTCCATTGGACCTATCTGATGTTCCTCCTTGGCCTGAGAGTTTTGGAATTTGAGTATAATATTTGTGGGAGTTTTCATTTTGGGATCTTTTTCAGGAGGTGATCATTTCTTTCCATTTCTATTTTGCCTTTGATGTTAAGATAGTAGGGCAATTTTCCTTTATAATTTCTCAAAATATGATGTCTAGACTCTTTTTTTTATTATGGCTTTCAGGTAATCCCATACTTCTTAAATTACCTCTCCTTGATTTATTTTCCAAGTCAATTGTTTTTCCTATATTTCAGTTTCTTTTATTTTTTCATTCTTTTGGCTTTTTAAAAATTTTTTCTTGTTGTCTCATGGGATCATTAGCTTCTATTCATCCAATTTAAATTTTTAATAAATTATTTTCTTTAATGAGCTTAAAAAAAACTTCCATTGCTATTTGGTCAATTCTGCTTCTGAAGGAGTTATTTTCTTCACTCATTTTTTGTGCCTATTTTACAAAGCTATTAATTTTTAAAAAATAATTTAATTTCTTTTGCACAATTTTTCCTCTACTATTCTTACTTATTCATATTTTGTTTTTTTGCTCTTTTTAACTCTTGAAAAGAAGCTCTTCAATTAATTCTTGTTGGACTTATATCCAATCTGTAATTTTCTTTCAGGCTTGGCTTATATATATTTCACGTTGTTATCTTCTTTTGGATTTGTGTCTTTATTTTTTTTTCCTGTAGTTTTTTTTTTTGGTCAAATTCTTTGTTATTGCTGTTTGCTTATTTTTCCAGTCTAGTTTTTGCCTTTGGACTTTATGTTAATATTGGGCTCTGCTCATGTGACAATGGAAGGGTAGGATGCATTTTCCCTAACTTTGGATTTCTTTTTTAGGCTACTATTTTCACAACTAGTTTTAGGGGGAGAGTCTGTACATTTTGAGTGCTTCCAAGGTATGTGATTTGAGGAAAGGTGGTCATTAACCTTCTGGTCTGCAATCTAATTTTTACCTAGGAAGGATCCCTGCTCTTTTGTGATAGCAAGTATTATTCTCCCCACTGGAACTGTGACCTAGAACTTGGTAATGGGCAATAGAATTACTAAATGGCATCTGTTTCCAAATCCAGGGATGTGGATCCCCTGGAATCTCTTAGTTTGGCCAGGTGTTCAATCTGCTCTGCAATACCACTGCTGCGGTTGCTATGGCTGTTGCCTCCAGCTCACAGCTGGTATCACTTCTATACTGTGCTTATAGCAAGCTTCCATTGCAGCGCCATAAACATCTCCTGTCCTTCGTTGTTCTGGCTAGAAAAATGTTTCACTCTGACTTTTTGTTGGTTGTGTTGCTTTAGAATTCAATTTGACACATTATTCTAAAGTTGTTTAGAGGGGAATTCTGGGAGAGCTCATTCAGAATATTTCCTTTACCCTTACTTATTCATATTTTGTTTTTTGCTCTTTTTAACTCTTCCATCTTGGCTTCTCCCCCACACATACCACAGCCATTCATCATCTCTTAAATCTATGCTTTTGTACTGTCTTTTATGCCTTGAATGCATCCCCTTCTCATTTTCTACTTCTATTGTTCCAGGCTTCCTCAAATCCTGTTTCACAGGAAGTCTTTCCTTCTCTAGCCATGGACCATAGACCTCTAGCCATACTCTAGTCTTTTCCCTATAAGATCCCATTCCATTTCCATTTATATATTGTACATGCATGGTTATTTTGTTTCTCCCACTAAAATATAAGCTCTTTAAGGACAGGAATTTTGATCATATTTTTGTTTTCTTTGTATCTTAAATTCTTAGCAGAACTAGTTCCTGGATATAGTAAAGGG
Organism: Myrmecobius fasciatus; assembly: GCA_023553655.1. Taxonomy (NCBI): domain Eukaryota; kingdom Metazoa; phylum Chordata; class Mammalia; order Dasyuromorphia; family Myrmecobiidae; genus Myrmecobius; species Myrmecobius fasciatus. The sequence goes on along the minus strand of JAJPUD010000211.1, from coordinate 203,341 downwards.
TTAATAAATTTGCTTGTTGAATGACTCACTGATAGACTGGATCTCATCATCTGCTTGACTGTTAATCACAGCCTTTTGAGTCTGACCATAAAGAGTATGGATCCTGGCCTTTAAAAAAATGTTTTGCAGATACCAGTCAAAGAAACAAAATGATGTGGCAGTAACAAAGTCTGTGCATTTAACAGTTCTGTGACAGGGAGTTTGATTCTCTCTCTCCTCCCTGAGAAGACAGGAAAAGTAGGCTGGCTAAAGTGCACACTTCATGTGAATTCACAGTGGGCATAATTGAAGGCTGCACCTGATGTGTTCTGCTGTTAAGAAGTGTGATGATGGATTAAGAAGGATGTAATTGTAGGAGGCAAAAACAGGAAGGAATTGTTCTTTGTAGAATTTTAAGTAACATTGGTATGTTTCTAATCTCTGAAATTCTTTTAATGTTGCATTTGATGGATATCAAACAAATGATTTATGGAGAAAAAGTATCTGGCTTCTCTCCCTTGCACTTATGGAAATCACTCCCCTAAAGCTTATCACCAATCTTCTTATCACCAAATACAATAACCCACTTTCAATCCTTATGCTTTTTAACCTCTCTTCAGCATCTGACACTATTGACCAACCTCTTCTACTGGTCTTCTTATCCCCCCTTAGAAGATTCTCCTGGTTTTTCTTCTTTTATTGTTTTTTTCTCTGTCTTCTTATCTTCTTTTTGATTCTTTAAGCTAGGAGGTTCCTCAAGATTCTATCATTTGTATTCTTCTTATTATTTGTCCTTAGGCTGCAAGATGTGATGGATAGAATGTTGGATTTGTAGTCAGAAAGACTTGTATTCAAATCCTGCCTCAAGATGTGCTACTAACTATGTGATTTAGGCAAGTTACTATTAGCCTTAGTTTCCTTGTCTGGAAATAAGATAATGATACCTGAAGCACCCACCACCTTAAAAGATTGTTAGGAGGCTCAAACAATGTAATAGATGTAAGATGCTTTATAAACCCAAAGCATCATGTAAATATCAGATAATATTATTATTTTCTCCTTATATACTATCTCTCTTACTATACTAACCCTTATATACTATCTCCCTTAACAAATCGATTCATTTCTATGGCTATTGCTTGAATTATTGCTTTTAAATTTCTCGAGGGCAGGAATTATTATATATCATGTTTGTTTTTGTACCCCTCATTCCTAGAATAGAACAAGGCACATAGAAAGCTTTTAATAAATGCTTGTTGATTAACTGGTGTACAAATGACTCTCAATTTATATATATGATTCTGATTTCTCAGAATTTTAGATCCACATCTTTGATAAGGTACTCCACTGGTGACACAAACTCAACATGTATAAGATCAAGCTTACTACTCTTATACCTCTGTTTCCGACAGTACACCATTTTTTACCCAATCTGCCACATTTCAAAGGTGAAGTTTTTTTACTTGGTACCTAGATTCTGAAGAATCCTAAACAGAGGAATTTGTATACTAGAGGCAAAAAGAAGGTTATTGAACCTGGGAGGGACATGGTCAAAGCCAAGTTTTAGTAACTTTGCTTTGGCAGTTGAGTGCATTGAGGAAGCAAGACTTGTCAGAAGGCTATTGCAGTAGTTCAGAAAGAGATGATGGCGGCCTGAACTAGTGTGGTGGCTATGTGAGAAGAGAGAAGGGATGGAGAGATGTTGTAATTGGAAAGATTTTGGCACTTTCCACAAAAATTAAAATACAATAAAATAGAAAAGTGAGGAAGGAGGGAGAGATTTTGGGAAAGACTTGGGAAAAATGGAATAACAGCAATGCACAATATAAATGTTGGTTCTCATTATTTTTATCTCACCTATCACCTAGCACAATTTTCTATATACAATGTTTAAGAATATTATAAGAGAGAATATTTGTATCTCAAAGTTACAACAATATCATTATTGTCTACCTTACAGTGTCCTTCTATGGTTATAAGGTTTTTCCTTTCTCTCATGAATCTAAGATTTTGATTTTACTGTTTATACTGGCCCCCACATTGCCAGTTGTTTAATCTTATTAACTCTGGAAGGCCTGGCTTTGCTTCCCAGGTAAAAAATCTTGATGGTTTCTAAGGGATGTTTCTTTTATAAATTCACTAAATTTCATTGTTCATAGAATATTCCATTAAACCAAATATTTCCTCAAAACCCATCCATTGAGACAGTATGATGCAATAGGAGAAGCTTGAACTTGCACCACAGATTCTGGATTCAAATCTTATCTCTGCCTCTAGGTAGCTCAGTGAATACAGGAATGGACTTGGAATCAAGAATTTTGTTGTTCTGTCCTTTTGTTACATTTTGCTTTTGCTGAGGCAATTGGGGTTAAGTGACTTGCCCAGGATCACACAGCTAGGAAATGTTAAGTGTTTGACACCAGATTTGCACTCAGGTCCTCCTGACTTAGGGCTGGTGCTCTATCTACTGTGCCACCTAGCTGCCCCTGTCATTTTTCATTTAATTCAGTCTTTATGGCCCCATTTGGAATTTTCTTGGCAAAGATATTGGAATACTTTGTCATTTCCTTTTCCGGTTCATTTTACAGATAAAGAAACTGAGGCAGATAGGGTTAAGTGAATTATTTGAGTTAAAATCTGGTTTCACACACTTATTTAGGTGGGTGACCCTGATCAAATCACTTAAACAATAAAAAACTCTTTTCTCCCATGTGAAAAATAATAATAATAATTATTTTATATGTAATATTTATAATAATGATAATAATAACATTTACCTCTCAGGGTTGTTGTAAGGATAAAATGAGATATTTATGAAGCACTTTCAAACCTTGAAGCACTATATATATATATATAAATATATACATATAGATGATAAGTATGTTATTATTGTTTTTATTATTACTATTTTTGTGCCATTTTGAGCAAATCAATTAACCTCTTTGGGCTTCAGTTTCCTTATCTGTAAAATGCAGGGTTTGCATCATTTGGCCTTTTGTCTTCCTTATGACTGAAACTTCCCTAACCAATCATAAGAGATGTGGTTTCTGGAAATGAGGAGAATGGAAGAAACTCAAATGGGGTCATTGTTTTTCTCTGTTTAGTGATATTCTTTTTAGGAACATTTTAGTTTTGCTGAATTAACCCATAGAATGACTAAATTTAGAACTATAGAACATTGCAAGTCCTTGGTTATGTCTTTGTCATACCCAAAGCAAGCACAATTTTAGGAAGAAAGACATTCTGTCAAACTTATTATTTGGGGCTGTGAAGGGAAAAAAAAAGAAACCAATTGTTTTTAATTTGATTAAAACTTTCACTTTTCATGAGATCATAGAAATGTAGACACAAAGTAATAAATTCATTTTGATTTTGGATTTTGAATCCTAATAATAAATATTGGGTGGGATCATATCTGGCAGTTTTCCTTAAGGGAATATTTATGGGAAGATAGTGTGTGAGATCTCCATGTAAACAGCAGATTGAAAAATACTGGATTGTATTGGGTGAGTGGGTGCCATGATCTGGCTTTTAGCCTGATTTATGCTATACCTGGAATCAATTTCTCTCCTCTACCCCTCCCCCAGCATCTGGCTCATCACTTGATGTGATTTTCCTTCCTATGAATTATCTTATTAATCCCTTTAGTATGTCTCTTTTAGGACTGTGTTACAGGTGCATTTCTTTTCACTTTCCTTACAGGTTGAGTTTTAACCAGCCTTTTAAAATCAAATTCCATTTTCTTGCCTTGATAAACACCAAAGTGTTAAAGATATGCTTAACAGAGAAACAACACAGTAGCTATTTCTGTAACTGTTCATTAAGGCATTATGGCAGAGTAGAGAGAACTTAGAATTGGAGGCAGAAAAAAATCAGGGGTTCAAACTCCAGCTCTGCTACTATTTTGCTGTGTAACCATAGTAGTCACTCTATCTCACTGAGCCTCAGTTTCTTCATCTGTAAAATATAAATTACATGTGTTACCTGTTTCACTGGAGGTGACCTTAAATTTTAAAGTAATACATAAATTTAAGTGTGACTCTTCTAAGATTCAAGGGAAGACATTCAAAGGTAATAAATATTGTTCCTCTTATCTTCTTTCCACCCCCTTTCTCTGTGAAGAATCTAAGCCCCTTTGAGGAGAGACTATTTGTATCTTCAGCAATTAGCACAGTCCTTGCTTAATAAATGTTTATAGATTGACAATAGTTCATATCAGTTTTGTAAATATTAAATTACCTTATATATATTATTTCATTTGATTGCCCCAACAATCCTGTGAGTTTGGTGCTATTATTGTCCCCATTTTACAGATGAGGATATTGAGATGGTAAAGTTAAGTGACTAGCTTGGGATTATACAACTTGTAAAAATGTCTGAGACTGGACTTCCTGACTCCAGGTCCACTGTTCTATGTGTCTCCTATGTGCTGAACATCTTTTGACACTGAGAAAGATGCAAATTTTTATAAGAAAGAGTCCTTTTTTCACTCTGATAAAATTAAAGTCCAGTAGGGAGATAGGACACATGCATGACCAACTATGATGTAAAGAGGTCATTACTGATGGAGAATCAGGGAAGGATTTGTGAAGAGTTGGGTTTGATAAGTTGACAAGGGTATATTTACTATATATGCATATGGACTGAACTCAAGCCTGATTGTGCTTCATTCTTGACTAACAAAATTAAAGGATGAAACATTTTTTCTTCGCTAAAAATAATTCACTCTATAAGATATAGACTAATGATGCCATATTGACAACTTAGATATATGGATAAAATGTTTATGAGGGGTTACATATACAAATCAAAGAGACACTCCCACTCTGCAAGGAGCTCCCATTTAATAAGGGAAGACAAGTCCTAAAGGGGAGCTGGGAAGTGAATGGGGTAGGAAAGGAGAGACAAAAGGGAGGCTATATAACTATAGGAATAAGCTGATTTTGGAGAGGAGAGAAGACTGAAAAGAAAGGAGTGGAGCAATAAGTAAAGCAAGCTTTGTTGTGGCAATGATATCTCCTTTATGGGCTGTGCATTCACCTCTTACTTCGTCCATTGGAACCACATTAAGGATGATTGATGGATTTGATTCATAGCCAGATTTAGAGCACCTGGGCTAAATACTGGAACTAAAATTTTAAAAGGTATTTCCAGACAAGTACTGTGAGATGCAGAGAGGGGACAGACCAGATGTCCATTGAGATTTGGACTCATTTCCATAGAAAGGTAACCTGAACATCTGCCAGACCCCAGGAGAAGAGGGAAACTGTGGAATAAGAGACAGAATTAGCCAGAGGCAAGAGAGGAAATTTTCTGGTCCATGCCAGGAGTTAGAAAGATGTGAACTGGAAACTGGAAGTGAGGTGGCAGGGGTAAGTAATTGTAAGGAAGAGGAGTTTCTAGACAAGTAGAAGTATCTTAGAACCTTACCTTTTCAAAACAGTGGAAGAATTCCTAGATAATGATGATTTCTCAGGCTAAGCATCCTGGAAAGATGAAAAGGAATTCTTGAACAAAGAAGTATTCCTGGGAACAAGCTAAAACTGGAATCAAGGTACAGAGTCCCTAGGTAGAGAAGTAAACTTGGATCTTCTCATTTCATGGCACTGGGAATGATACGAACTATACAGGTCCAAACTTGGGGATTTAGCTACTGGGCATTACCACAAGTCTGGAGTTCATTCTTTTGGTCTCTGAACAGGTTGTTGTTCCTTCTAGGTCCTTGGAAGAGAACTAGTGTCATCCAATGAATTGGATTTAACTGAGGCAGAGTTGTATGAGTCCAGAGGCAAGACTTAGATCAGGATGCCTAGAGATGGCTTCAGAGACAGTGGGAAACCTTGGTCTTTCTTTTTAAGCTATGGTTTTTCCCAGATCTCACATAATATCCATTCAGTTATTAAATTTAGGTAAGGATTGAGACCAAAGTGGCTTCTTTTATCTAGTTAAAAAAATCAATCCGGGAGGGGAAAACCCTTAGGATTTCAAACCAGAGCAAAACCAATTGTTTTTTAGACTCATTCTGAGCCAGCAAACCCAAACAATGACCAGCTGGGGCCCATTATTGGCCAGTCAGGGAGAACCAGATTAATTTGAGTTTAAGGTATGGTCAAATAGATCCATTTAAATCCCAGTGGCTTCATCAATACTTGATTTCCAGAGCTCTATTTCAAGAAATTTATATTCCTTATATGTTTTTTTCTAGGTCTCAGTTTGTCTGAGCTGGGACTTATTATTGGTCAATCAATGAGAGCCAGAAGGAGAGTCAATGTTTGTTCTTCATTCTTGAAGTGGAGCAATGACATCAGGATGGTGATAGATGAATAGATAGAATTCATTTGAAAGAGTTCATCAGAAGTTATACCTGACTTTCTAACAGTCCCGAGGGCTTTCACCTCTTTGGATGTAGGAGAGTTCAAACAGGGTCAGTCCCATAAAGCTGAAGATGCTTGGATATATAGAAGAATCTACTTTCCATTAACCTTGAGTGTCTTTCCTTTGTAAGATAACCTTAACCCATAGTAATCCTTGGGAAGATAGAGGCTCATTAGAGATTTGTCTTGATTATAGGTTTTGATGTAAAGCCTTTGTTTTTTATTTTTTTTTTTTGTATTTTCAAAGTGAAAAAAAAGGCTGTTCCTTATTCAGTGCTTTAGTCAGCCTGAGTGTTTATGTGAGACAAGAGGGCTCTTTCCTCTTTCTATAGCTATCTAGGTATGTGCCAAATCTGTTTTTCCCTGGGTAGAGTTATGAGACAAAAGGATATTTTTGGAAGAAGCTTCTGAATATTTAATCCAATTTCTTTAAATCTAGAACTTTAGTTCTTCAGCCAAAGGTATACACAGAGATGAAAGGTGGGATGTACATATGAGGAACAGTTGTACTAAACTGGAGGACAGAGTGCATAGAGGCAATGTAGTCTAGTAGTTAGAATGATGTTGCTGAAGTAATTATCTTAAATAACAGTAGTGTAACTCTGGACAAGTTACCACTATGATGGGCTTCCATTTTCTTATCTGTGAAATGTCCCTGTTGTAGATTCCTTCCAGCCCTAAATTTATTATCCAATGTGGAATGAAGTAGTATGAAATAAGCCTGGCAAAATGAGGTAATGGGAACTTGAGGAAGGTCTTAAATTCTAGGATAAGGTATTACTTAGTAGGCAATAGGGAGTCAATGAAGAGTTTTGAAGAGAGGAGTGACATCTTCTATACATCAAGATTTGTATGAGTGTTATGAAGTCAGGAGTGAAGGGCACAGCAACTCAGAGACAACTATAATAATCCAGGTGAGTTATAACAACCTGTTCTGGAATGGAAGAAGGAAGAAATGAGAAATTTATTTTTTTCCTGAACTTAACAAATATCAAATAAATTGAGCATTTTCATATATAATGTTCTTCTCTGTCTCTTTGTCTCTCTCTTTCTTCCTTTTTTCCTTTCTTTCTCTGTCTCTTCCCTCTCTTTCTTCCTCTCTCTCTCTCTGTCTCTGTCTCTCTTTTTCTCTCTAAAAAGAACATATAGCTTGCTTTTCCTTTAAGTATAAATTCTACATGTGTAACTTTTGTTTTTTTTTTACATGTGTAACTTTCAAAGGTATCCTGCTTCTCTGTATCATTAAGCAAAACAAATTCTCTTATCTGTGCCAGAAAATACAGTGAGAGACATATTGAAGGTAAAATATCCATAAGTCTTTGTGGGTAGGTAGTTGGATTTGAGAAATGAGAGAGAGGGAAGAATCCCAGATCATAGCAAGGTCTTGGATGATGGTGATGGTGTCACTTTCAGAAGTGGTAAATTCAAAAAGAAGAGCAGGATCTAAAGGGAAGATACTAAATACGGTTTTTGCCATGTTGTGTTTGAGGTTCTGGCAGGATATCCAGGGACTTTGTCTTGGAGGCAGCTGGAGATAAGAGTTCTGAAACTCAGGAGAGAGGTCAGAACCTTCCAGGCATAGGTGATCATTGAAGCTTGGGAATGAATGGTTCTTCCAAAGAAGAACATGTAGAGAGAAAAAAGATCATACCTTCTAATCAGCTGCACTTACTAGAGTCCTCTCTTTTTGGGATGACACATAAGACTTAAATAATGAAGCAAATTTCATTTAATTTAAATGAGATATTTAAGTGGTAGTGATATAAGAAATGTGCTCGAACTCTTTAAAAACTTAACCGTGATCTCTTTAACGTAACGGTGACTTTGGCACACATTATAGTAGTAGTATATATATAGCTCCTCAAATCAGAGAGCCTTAAACCAAAACCTTTAGCAGTTTGGGTGTGTCTATGTACCCCTTTTCAGAATAATGTTTGTTGCCTACATTTATAATCTAAGGAAGTGATGGATTTTGGTTGGAAATGAGAGAAAATGAAGATGCAATTTCCCCCCTCCAAGTTTGACTTTAATCTTCAGATTCTTTAGGGGTCTACATATCCTTGGTTAAGAACCTTTGTCCTATATTGTCTTAGTATCAAGGAGTTGTAATTTCATTTGTGTGAGTCCCCTCTACCTTGATATGGATTGTAACTCTTCTAGGCTGTGCTTTACATCATCCTTGAATAACTGTGGCCAGCTTGGTGATAAACCTCTAAAGACACAGTTTGTTGCTTGGCCAGACATCAACATTTTCTGTCTTAATAGCACTACCATAGATATTATCTTCTGCTCCTCACAAAAATGGAGGTGACTTCCATTACTATCCTAGTCTGATGCTCTTTAGTGGTGTAGGAGTATCATTAATTTCTTAAATTTCCCTTTAGGCTACTCCCTATGGGAAGCAATTCTTATTTTGTTTTAATTATTTATTATTATTTTGGGGACATCTAGGTGGCACAGTGGATAGAGATCTGGGCTTGGAGTCAGCAAAACCTGTGTTCAAATCTGATTGCAAGACATATATTCGCTTTGTGACCCTGAGCAAGTCATTTCATCCTGTTTGCTTCGACTTACTCCTCTGTAAAATGAGCTAGAGAAGGAAATAACAAACCGCTCTAGTTTCTTTGCCAAGAAAACTCCAAATGGAGTTATGAAGGGTCAGATGTGACTGAAAAGACCTAAACAACAAAAATTCTTATTATTTTATTTTAATTCTGCAGTAAGAATATACTAAGACATTAATGAATTTCTTTCATAACCACACTAGATATTTAGTGAGCAGCCTGCCAATAAGTTGAGATATTTTGTTTAATTTTGTATAATTCATTCAGGAATTTATATTTCATAAGCTTATTAAATATACATTTTATATTTAAATTTAATATCATATATTTAAAAAGTTTATAAAATAAGTCTCTAAATTTTATGAGTTTATAAAAAATTATCAGCTAATCAATTAGTCAACCAACATTTATTAAGCACCTGCTGGATTCTAGGCACTGTGCCAAAAGCTGGGGATACAAAAAGAAAAGAGAAAACTTTTAAGAAGCTTACATTTTACAGGGGGAAACAACATATATGAATATGAATATGCACAAAATATATCTAAGTTATAAAGTAGTCTTGAGAGAGAGGACGTGAAAAAAGGCAATAACAACTTTGGGAAAAGGGCATATTTGAGGTAGTTGTTCATCTTTCATTCTCAAAGAGAACCAATGACATTAGGCAGGTGATGTCTCGACTTGCTAATGAAAAGGATTTAATGAGGCAGGGATACACAAAGTCATTAGCCTCGCTATCTTTTCCATGGTCATCAGAGTCCTATGGCAAGGAATAGGAGAGGATGACTGGAGATGTGATGGGGAAAGCTTGAACTTTTTAAGCTAAAGTCTTTCTCAGGTATCAGTTTGTCTAAGGCAATTCCCATCCACTGATTAAAGCTTTGGTAAGAATTGAGGAAAAAAGATTGTATCATTTGATGTCACAAAAGAATCATTCTGGGAGGGGAAGAGCCTCAGAATTTCTGGCCTGAACAGAAACAATTGCTATTTACTGCTCACTTTGAGCCATCAAAACCCAAACAATCAGTAAGTGAGACTTGGACTGGGATCTCTCCTTGGATGAGCCAGAGTGATTTGGATTTAAAGGGATAATCAAGTAGTTCCATTTGAATCCTAATGGGCTTTATCAAGTTTGGTTTACTAGAACTATATTTCAAGAAATCATAAATGAAAACTACACAAGACAAAAAAATAATTAATTTTCTCAATTTAAAAACTAACAATTATAGAATAAATTAACAGGAAAGAAAAAGAAAAAAAATCCAGTTCCCAAACCCAAGATATTTTGCAAAGTTTAAATGATCAAAATTTACATTCCTTTTTGCAGAGCACCCCTATGTAAGGGTATGACTCTTCAAGTAAGCAAAGGGAGAAAATGAGGAGGAGGAGGGGAGGAGGGAAGGAGGGAGGAAATGGCAGCATTGATCAACTGAAACTGGCCAGTTGGGCTCCCAATGGGGAAGTTACCACTACTCATAGATTGTTGCTCACCATGGATTATGAGTCACAGCTATAATCATACTCAGGATTTTGCATAGGATAACCGAAAGTTTTTTTGTTGCTTTCCTCCTGTATATCCTGTATATCCTTCATAGTTGCCTCAACTAGACTCTCTTAAAATCAGACTTAGGGGTTAGTGTCCAGCTAGGATAGGAAAGGGACATTTGATAGTATCTTCAGACATTGGTATTATTCATAGAGATTAGAAAAAATTAGTACCCCTATCCTCCATCCTCTGTCATTTGCTGAACTTGTTGTTCTTTTGATTTCAGTCTGCTCACTTTGGGCACCTTGTTAAGCAGCTGTAGTTCAGCCATCAATAGTAGTCCCCTAGAGCCAAAGCATCTTAGAAGTAAGGTAAGTCAAAGGATGTCAGTTCAGTGCTGTCTGTAAGTTTCTAAGGTGATCTTCAGGGCATAGAGTATTTGATTTGACAGATTATAGGATTTTTCTGGAAGGAATCTTAGAGGTAAGGCATCTAGTACAACTTTCAAATTTTACATATGAGGAAAGTGAGGCTGGGGAGCTTAAATGATTTGCCTTAGGTCACTGAGTAAATTAGTGACAGAATTGGTACTAGAACCCAGGTCTTCTGCCAGGTTTATTCTTAGGAATATATATTTTGATGGGGTTAGATAAGGTAAAAATAATTTAATTCTACTTACAGAATACTAAGTAATAAGAACCTATTCCTCAACTGAGGTGGGGGAGGAAAATGCCTTTCTTTTTGCAATTCTGAACTCTAGTTAGTGCTCTGAAATCCTTTCTAATTTTTTTTTCAGTGATTTGTATATGTGTGTATGGTAAATATGGGAAGAAAGAGAGGCACAGTTTAAAAAAAGTCAGGTCAATGCCTTTTAAATCTAGTTCATCTGTATAGCACCATTTCAGAAGTTTCCCAAAGGCTGATTTCAAAGACCTTGAAAGGACAGCCCATTCTTGTCTCAGTACAAAGAAACACATTCCAGTTTGGCTTTGAAACTGCAGGGGGCTTCTGCCACTGAAGCTTTCCTTCATCAATTGCTGCCAGTCCTGGGTGCTGCAGAATTCTGATAATGAGAATTTGTCAGTTCTATGTAGGTCACCACATCCTTCAGGACAAAATTCAGATCTGGAGGAGTGATATGTTAAAAAAAAGTTGGAGATAGAATATTCTTTTTTCTTTCAGTAGAAGAAGCTAATTCATAACTTATAATTTTGAAGTCCAATTTATGAATTTTCTCATAAATCTTTAAAAAAATGGAACCTGGAGAGTGTTTTGTGTAATTCAAACTCATATGAGATAATGACAGCTACTCTCTTATTCCTTATTTCAACTCTCTTAGAAGTCAAAATGGTCCTGAATCCTTTTGATAACTGTCCCCAAAGCCAGTGATTTGCAGGATCAAAGGCATGAGCTTTTCCAATTAGATTGTCTTATCTGTACACTGATGACATATGGGTTAATAATAAAATAGTTATTATTAATATAGCACTTTAAGGTCTACTAACCATTTTACATATAGTATTTCAATTAATCTTCACAACAATTCTTCAAGCTATGTGTTGTTATTTTGCAAATGAAGAAGCTAGGAAAAGTTAAATGCTTTCCCAGTGTCATTCACTTTTTAAGTATCCAAGGCGGGATTTGAACTGACTTCAAGTCTGGAATTGTATCCACTATACCATCTGGCTCCTTAAGTAGAAAAGAGCAGGGACTGTTGACTCCAGTTTATTTCTGGGGAACAAACAACTGGATAAATTAAAAGTAATTTTTATTTTTGAGATGTGAGTTAATTGGTGTTTTTCCAGTTAAAATATAATTATATCTATTTTTCAAAATTATCTGGAAGAATCCCAGCCTTCAGTATATTAGTGGCTCAGTTATCTCATTCCTTTGGGTGTTCCCTCCATCAGGTTTGTTTGTGTCCCATCCATGCCTTCTCATTCTGTTTAATTTTTTATGTATATTCTCTCATAGCTTCTCCAAAGAATTCAATTCTATTCAGTGATCATTTACTAAGTGCCCACAACTTGTCAGCTACCATGTTACATTCTGGAGATTTAAAGACAAAATGAAACATTTCCTATTGTTCCTTGATGGGACTGGCATTCTAATGAGAAGATCCATGGAATGAATAAGATCTCTCCAAGGTGCTGGAAGCTCTCTTCTTTCTTTCTTTCTTTCTTTCTTTCTTTCTTTCTTTCTTTCTTTCTGTTTCTTCCTTCCTTCCTTCCTTCCTTCCTTCCTTCCTTCCTTCCTTCCTTTTTTGGCTTTCCATGGGCATCAGTACATTGATTCAAATATTTTAATTAGACAGTAAGACTCATAGGACCAAGTGTAGTTAACCAAGAGATGGTAGATTTTGGTTTTGTTTCCATTGTATCTCTATCTGTAAAATGACCATAGGATCATAATTTTAGAACTAGGAGGGAAAATAGAGATCATTTAGCTCATTCCCCAAGAGGTTAAGTGATGTGCACAGCATCAACTGGTGGTAAGTGTCAAAAATGGGATTCAAACTCAGATTGCCTGCCTCCACATCCAAAGACCTTTCTGTGTTCTCATATTGTCCCCATTCCACAAAGATAATGCTGCTTTTCTATTAGCATATTTTCAGAGAAGGAGCTTCATGTTTTGAACAAATGGCACTAGGAAAAATTAGGAAATCCAAAGGAGTGTCAGAAAATAGAAAGTTCTGCAGAATACTCAGTATCTTCCTGTCTGATGCCAGCATTAGGCAAGACAAAAGTCTTTGGAGCAGGCTTTGGGAAAACTTGACATATGTTAATTGGTGTTCCTTAAAAGCTGGAGTGGATGTAGGGATAAGGAACTTATGATTTTAAGTTCAATTTGTTCCATAGCAAAGAAATAGGCATTAACTTAGCATAGGTTAAGTTAATGTGAGATAACCCCCAATTAGAAAATCTTTAGCCATGAACTTAATTGTAGTGTTATCAAAGAAAAGAATCAAGCTTATATGTTCTTCCCAGCTTTAAAAATATTTCAGTGCATTTTTCTGGGCCAGAGACAAGAGATTCAAAGATTTCACAAAGAAAATTTTCAGTTGCTGCTTACAGTTGCCTGGGGCAGCAAAAACTGAGAGGTTTTAACTTTCTCTGCAGAATTCAATTCCAATTCTAATTCAGCTCTATTCATCATTCCTGGGTTCTATTTTTGTGTTCCAATCACTGAGCTCAGTGTATCATAGAGCACTGAAGGCCTATAAGAAGCCTCCAATTTTGATCATAGGCAATTTGCAAGACTTGCCTGACAAGACAGCCAGAAGGTTGTCTCACCATGGAATTGGGAGGTGGCAAGGTTGACTCCACGTTGGCAATGCTGGCAGAATCACAGGTGAAGCATCTGCTGCCTCACCCAAATTGAGCTAGACATGGCAGTTAGCCAACTGCTGACCCTCTTGCCAATTCCAAGTAAGCACTTTAAATTGTCAGGGAAGGGAGGATCTGGGGAGCTAGGAAGGTGGCTAGCCAAGCTGAAAGAAATAATTAGCCTGATTAGTTCTCAAGCAGTAACATGAGTTGGATGCTTAGCTCAAAAAAAAGAGCATTTTGGTAGATAGCCTTAGAATCATTATTTATTCGGTTACTATATATGCTTAAATTGTGAGATGGCTTTGGCACTTGTGAAATTGGAAAACTATTGCTTTCATGTATTTAGAAATTAAATTGTCTTCTACTTTTTTTTAACCTCCAGGCTATGAAAACACTTTAAACACACAGATACTTGTTGATCAGACATTTCTGTTGTTAGACATTCTCCATAATGACTGGGGTGTACTTTGAAAATAGAATAGAAGCAGCTAAACATTCTATTATAGAAGTTCAAGTCAAATACCCAGTCACTGATGTCATTTGAGTTATCTGTCAACTCTTGACTGGGGAGAATTAACAAGTTCAAAGAGTTAACTGATGACATAGCAAATATTAATATAATAATTAATAAAATATTAATGTAATAAGAAAAATTTAGGGATTTTAAAAATTGTTTGCTACACATTATTTAATTCTTAGTCTTCATTGTTCTCTGTGCAGTAAGAAGGAAAATAAGGCACCATAGTCAAACAGAAAATTTTAATGCATGAAAGGCAAATATAGAGCTTTTCTTTTATCTCTCAGCTGAAAACACAGGGATCAAATGCATGAGATATGACTATCTACTTATGAGCAAGTTATTCAGTCTCTTTATTTAACAGTTGATTCATCAGTGAAAACTAAGAGGCTGAACACTATTATCTCAATTAACTACATCTTTGACTCCTCCCTTTCCTGTGCCTTCCATTTTCAATCATTGTGCTATTCTTCTCATTGATACTTCTGTTAGTATTGCAGTTACTACCATCACCTTATTGTTGGTCTCCTTCACTTTTGCCTGGACTCTTGTAATAGCCTTCTGAGTGGTTTCTCTGCATCCATTTCCTCCTTCTACCAATCTATTTTTCATGCCTTTACCTGAGTCAACTTCCTAATATCCTGTGCATTTATTGGTCAATTCTACTATCATTCTTCTGCTCAGAAGCATCCAGCGGTTTTCTATTGCCTTAATAATAAAATACAGAACCTTAATCTTGTATTTAATATCTTTCATAATTTGGTTCTAATCTACTTTATCCTTTAGTGTTGCTCTTTATGCTATCTGCTTTTCATACAAATAGGCTATTTCTTTTTTTTTTTTTTTTTTGCTTTTTTGCTGAGTCAATTGGGGTTAAGTGACTTGCCCAGGGTCACAAAGCTAGGGAATGTTAAGTGTCTGAGACCAGATTTGAACTCAGGTCCTCCTGACTTCAGGGCTGGTGCTCTAACCACTGTGCAACCTAGCTGTCCCTATTTGTCATTTCTTGGATTCATCTATAACCTACCATTTTTGTCCCTATACTTACTCCTTTTTCCCACATCAGGAATTTAGCCTTCACACCATGCTTTTATGTAGTACAACTATGTAGGTGCTTAATTAATGTTTGTTATATTAAACTGACTAGATAATCTCTGAGGTTTCTTTCACTCTGACATTTAGTGACCTAAGATTAATTTATAGAAATGGAAACTAGAAGGAGGGGAAGGGAAGAAGCCAAAAGAACTTTTAGCAATAGAAAAGGTGGCAATTACAGAAAAGTAGGGGTGCAGTTTCTATTGAAGCAGATAGTAAACTTTCGTTTTTGAATTCATTACATAGGGTGAAGGTTGGTTACAGGGAACATATATTCAATTGTATAAATTTTTATTAAGCATCTGTAATGTGCAATTTCCCATGCTAGATGGGAGGGATAATTATCCTCAAAGAACTTATAGTGTGGCAGGGGTAGAAGGTTGGTTACAGGGAACATATATTCAATTGTATAAATTTTTATTAAGCACCTATAATGTGCAATTCCCCATGCTAGGTGGGAGGGATAATTATCCTCAAAGAATTTATAGTGTGGCAGGGGTACAGGTGATGGTTGAGACTAATTCATGTCAATACTTCAATGGATCTTTGAGTTCATACTTCTTTTAGTGGTGAAGAATGCAGCACATTTACATCTTCTCACCTTGTGCTAAACTTATCCCTGTCCTCCAATAATTATTCCATAAAAATAAACCTTTTATGTTGGATTCCTTCTAGGTCTTTAACATTTTAGGGGTTTTGATCTGTCCATTTGTCATCCATCACCTCAATAAAGGATTCATTGAATATGCTAGGGACTTTCCTTTCTCTTAATATTGTCAGGATACCCGTGGATTACTCTAGTTCTCCTGTCATCCCTTGTTCTTATTTAGGCCTTCTCTATTTATCAAAAAGTTCTTTGATGATAACTTTTGCTCTTCTTCTTTTTCAGAGTTTCTCATTGGTTGCAACCTATTCATATCCATCATGTTCTTTTCCATTATTCTCTATATGATAATCATCTTTAGTTCTTTTTAGAATCAGTAGCATTTTAGGTTTCACTGCCATGACAAATCTAGTAAAATGTTTGTATTGAAAAGATGGGTCTTTGGTGTTATAGGAAATTTAGGATTAATAAAAACTTATTGTAGTTTCACTAAACAATCCAATCTGCTACACCCCTTTTCAACTCTGGGCCTAGTTTATTGTTAATCTGCATTATCTGTACCAGATTTATATCCACTTTATATCTGTGCCTATAATTATATATATAGATCTATATCTATCAATTGTGTCCATCTATCTTTCTACTTACTGTTTGACAAGTTCTATCAGTTGTCCATTCAGAAGCATGTTGAATATGGGCATTAGACATTTTTAAATTTATTTACTCTTTCTAATATAAATGGAAAGATCAAACTCTTTTAAGTGATCACAGATATCTTTTAGGAGTATTTATAATGATCTGGGGCTTTAGGCAATAATGTTATCTGTAAACAAGAGCTTGTGGAAGTTCCTAACATCTACAGGGAATCTTTCCTGAACCTAGATTCTGTCCTGGATTTCTTCCATTATTTTGGTGAACAGAATTGTCCCAGCTTTATGCCTTGTCTTATTTTATTATCACAAAATCCTTAAGCACAGTATTCTTTTGTAATAATTTTCAATAATTATTGTATAATCTTGATATAGTATATCTTGTAAAAGAGCCTATAAAGTGCCCCTTTATTCTACTGAGTTGGGGACTTTTTGGTAATCAATAAACAATAAGCTGGGGGTGATTAGATGGCATAGTGGATAGAGTACTAGGCTTGGAATCAGGAAGACATTTTCTTGAGTTCTGAGAAAGTCAATTGACCCTGTTTATCTTAGTTTCTTCATCTGTAAAATGATCTGGAGAAGAAGATGGCAAATCCTTCTAAAATCTTTGCCAAGAAAACCTCCTATGGGGTCATGAAAAGCTGTTCTTGAGCAAAACAACTGAACAACAAAAACAGTAAGCTCAATGAGATCTTATATTCTCTACATCTTTCAGTCATGTGTGAGATAATGAAGCTATGGTTGCATTATTAAATTCTCTGAACTTTGGCATTGTTTGGTTTGTTGTGGGGACTTCCTTAAATTTCTTTCTTATCTCTGACTTGTTCTTTGAGACTTCTAAAACTTTTGTATCAGAAAAAAGTCTGGCCAAGATTTTTGCTTTGGATTTAGTAGACTATCCAACTTGCTTCTTCCCATCCTACCAGATAATCCTTTCTCCCCATTTCCTGTTATACTTGCCTTTGTTTTCTCAGCTCTACATTTTGCATTGATAAAAATTAGAACTGCTTGTCTGTGAGACATAGGTAAAGTATGCTGGGGACTAGTTCAAGTTCATTGAACTTCATAGGAGCAGGAACAGGCTGCATTTGAATGGGTAAGATTTTACAGAATATGAAACTTCAGTTTAAGATAAGAACTTTGAGTGGAAGATATAAACTGTTCAATTAATGTAAGTGCAGTTCTCTAAAACAGTTTAAAAAGGACCAGATGTAATTTTTTGTTACTTTTCCAGTATTTTTTTGTATAGAAGTATTACTTCTCCCACCCCACTCACCAGTGATGGAGGATGTGAAGTCAAAATCATTAGTCATAACTAAGTTCAATCACTTGTGACAAAGAACACGTTACTGCTTAAATGTTATTTGAATAATGGGAACAGCATGAATTACAGAATGTCTCTCCCTTTTATGTAGTCTCTGAGTTTCCAGTTGGGCTATTGAATTCTAAAATCATATTAATTTTGAAAAATTTGGTCCTTGTTGAGATGTACAGAACCAATTATTAACTATGAGTTATTGAGACTGAATACCTTTTAATTTTTGAAGAGGAATTAATTCAAGTAAGGAAATATGAAAATAGAAACGTTTTCTTTCCAGCAGATGAGACTGTTGAGGGATGATTGTTATCCCAGAAGCCTGTGAATCATGAAATCCAAAAGCTGGAAGGGGCTTGGAGATCATTTGCTCCAAACCTGTTCATTTTACAAATAAGGAAACTGAGGTCCAGAGAAGGGAAATGGCTCACTAAAGGTCACATAATTAATGAGTGGCAGATCTGAGATATGAGCATTCAACCCAATGCCCTTTTCACTAACCTACCTTCTTTTGGTTCACTGGTGATAGATAATAGTTTGTAAAAACAAAGACTTGAGTTGAGAATGATCATCCTTCCTGGATGCATTCAAGAAACTGCTGTGTTCAGTAATGGTGAGAACCTCAGCAATATCTGCAGGGATGGACCTTCTGACCACAAGAATTGATTCTCACCAGGAACAGAACTAATGCAGCTACCAGCATGTGATTGCCTAAATTGTTGTATTTTCTCTTCCAGTATTGTTTTCCTTACCAATCCAGACTGGAGCACATTTTCTCTGATCAGTGTACATTTAAGCACTGTAAAACAGCTTTATTGCACTTTTTGTATTGTTCTTACATTTCTTCCAAGACATCTAATAGCTGCAGCAAAAATTGCTGACTATAATGAGCATGTTCTTACTACCCTAATTCCCCATCTCAAAAAACCTCAAACAACATGCACATCAATGCATATACTAACGATCTTATTATATTTGACAACTCATATGGAGCACACATGTGACTCCAAATACAATTTATGTATTGGGCTAGCCCCTAGTAAGTGTAGCTTCAATTAAGATCACTGGACAGAGTACTGGAATTGGTTTCCGGAGACCATGGGTTTGAACAGCCTTGATATAAAATAGAATGTGACAATGAGCAAATCATATAACCTTTCATTGTTTCCTCCACTGTAAAATGGGTATAGTGACATTTGTGCTACCTACTTCCTAGGGTCATTGTAAGGAAAGTGATTCACAAGTCATGAGCACTTAATAAATGTAAGTTATTATCACATGGGACCTGTCCTCCCTCCAGGACTTTGGTGTCCATTCTCTAAAGATTCATGATTTCCTTCATAATATCAGTAACTGTTATTCATATAGTGTGGTAAGGTTTCCAAAATACTTTCTTTACATGAGTTATCTACATCAACAGAGAGTTTATCTTTTCTGTGTCTTAATCAATAGACTTGGGAATGACTATAGTTGAAAAATCCATCAACTTATAGTCTTCTATAAACTTATTTGGGCTGGTAATTAGAAAATGGACACATGGTCTAGCCCCCACATGTGTTCCAAGGCTCAACCTGTCAGAGCTTGTACCTTGTAGTCATGGCTATTGAGACTCCAAGGTCACTTCCATGTTATAGTGAGACATGAGGTGGTAGATTAAAATGACTAGCAAAGGGTACCTTTGGTAAAGAAAACAGCCACAAAAGTGCATCTTGCTACTTTAGAGATGTCTGGATCTGGATCCTGCCATCTTTGCCTTGGTAATGGGGAAGTGGGGTTTATAGATTGATTTGGAGATGATGCTTCAGACTTTTAGAACGAGCAGTTAGTAGGGCTTTCTCCCTCATGCACACTCACTGCCTTCTTGAGTCATTGAGCAACTGAAGGAAAAATTCCCAGTATGACTTGGTGGTACAACACCAACAATGACAGTTATAATGATAACTCCACGTACTTTGGATTGTGATGTTCCCCATTCCCTGAGAATTCTGGAGCTGAAGATAGTATCACTTTTTAGTTTTGTTGCAAGGGTTTGGGGGTGGGAAAGAAGCTAAGAGACCCCACTGGGTACCTCTCAGTGGTTCTTGGCTCACATAAATATAGATTCCTGTCACCCTCTATGAGGAGCTCAGTGAGACTAGACACCTAATGCTTCATCCACTTTTGCTTCTCAGGAGACAGAAATAATTGTAACTTGCCATCTCAAACACAGATATTGTCCCAGCTGTCAGCCCACAGGCACACAAGCCATGCAGATGTGGAAATCACAATCCCAACTTGTCTGGAAATTTTTCACTCTCTGTGGCAAGCATCAATGAGCAATGGCAGCATCTTTCACGATGAGAGATCCCAAGGTGTTTCCAAGGTTTGGTAGAAGTGACTGATGTAGACTAATGGCAATGTGAGCTGCTGTGCCCAGCAAGACATGAGTCTAAAATTAGCATGCCCAGACTGCAGTCCAGGGATCAGATTTCTAAACATTTCAGGAGAAAAGATCCTGTGTTAGCAATTGCCCTAATCATCCCCCACCCCACTCATTAACATACTACCCATGTCTTCCTCTTTGGATTTTCGCCTTTGTACCATGAGAACAGCCTTTTCTGGCTTCTTTCCATCTGCCCTAATA
The DNA here is from genome assembly GCA_023553655.1 of Myrmecobius fasciatus. Lineage (NCBI taxonomy): Eukaryota > Metazoa > Chordata > Mammalia > Dasyuromorphia > Myrmecobiidae > Myrmecobius > Myrmecobius fasciatus. The sequence goes on along the minus strand of JAJPUD010000211.1, from coordinate 182,805 downwards.
AACAATAGCCTTTGTAATCAATGAAAAAACCCACAGCAGGTGAAAGTCTATTTTTAGGACTGTTGAAACTGCAGTGTTGATTATTGTATTTTTACACCTAGATTATATTCAAACCCTTAAGTTAAAATATTGATTTTTATGTTCTCTCTCTCCTTTTTGCCATGTTCTTCCCCAGTTTGTGAATCTCCCTGCTTTTTCCTGCTTTGTCCAACACTTTTTGGTGAATTACTTAAGCACATGGTGAAGCAAAAGGCATAAGGACCAAGGGAGGGTTGGCTGCTGCCCTAGGTGTAAGACATAGTGAGGTACAATGAAAGACAAATTATGATTAGCATTTATATAATGCATTAATACTTGTAAAGTACTTTATAAATGTCATTTCATTTGATCCTGGATTTAAATGGGAGATAGCTGTGATTATTATTCCCATTTTACAGATGAAGAAAGTGACTTCTTTCAGGGTTACTCAGTAATTAATTGGAGCAGAGTATGACTACCTTATACCAAATCTTATACCACCCAACTGCTATCATAAGAATTAGAAGAGAAAGAAACCTTAGAGATCAACTAATCCCCCCTTCCATTTTACAAAGGGGGAAACAGAGATGCCTCAGAAGGGAAATGAGTCCACAGTCACACAAAAGCGAAGTTAAGAGAAGAGTTAGAATAAGAAATCTCATGTCTTCAGACCCCCAAATCAGCTCTTTCCCTATGATATTTTACTGCCTCTCACAGCCTGAAGAAACCAGGCTGTCCTAGGTTGTAATCTGTCCAAGGTTAGACAGGCATTAATATCAATATTTCAGCTCAGCTTCTCGGATTCCAAATTGGGTATCTATCCCCCATACTTTTTAATGTAATTTTACCAGAAAAAGTACATATTTTTGATGCCAGAAAATTCTCTTCTCTGTAGCATGTGGGTATTTTGTGATGTCAAGTTGCATATGTTACAAATGGAAGCTCCAAGCTTCTGGCAGACAGGAATACATGGGAGAATACAGTTTTCAAAAGCTTGCCCAGGATGCACAAATGCCTTATTTTAGTTTTTGTGTGAAGTCATTCTTTGGGCCACTTCACTGCTCATTGGAGAGGCAGAGTGACAGTGTAAAAGAACATTGGTCTGAGAGTAACCTTGTTAGCTGTGACCTTAGGCAATGTCTTTCTGCATTTCTGTAAAATGGGGGATAATAGTATGTTTACTTGATGGATTCGAGTAGATCTGTGGCCCTTCTTGATTTGGGTACTCCAATGGTACAGATCGCAGCTAATTTATATCCTCTTCTATGTGATTCTTGTTCATGGTACTTTCCTAAATCCTTTACAGGGGGTCCGGCCAATGTGCTGAGGAGTTTAGAGACCTTGCTGTAGGTGGATACATTTGGGGCATATGAAGTGTTCATTAGTTTTTTAAGAAAATTATTGATCTTTTCCCCTCTCATTACATATTTCCTATCCCCCCCTCCAAAGAGTAAAGAGAGAAAGCAGTTTGCTGAACAGTTCAGCAAAACAAACCAAAATATTAACCAAGTCTGACATATTCAGTGTTATGTACTTATAGTCTCTTAATTCTGAAAAAGAGAAGATGTATTCAATAGGAACTTAATAAATGTGGATTTGTCTTTTATCTCTTGGGCCAAAACTTGGTTGTTACAATTTCACAGCATTTAATTTTGATTCCTCCCCAGTCCTAATCTAGTGTTCTTTTCATTGTATTATATATGTTCATCCAATATGATTTCCTTTGGGAAAGTAATACAATTGAGAAGCTTTTGTGCCAGATTTGTTCTATGTTTAAATCCCTCTAACATTCCAATATGGGTGGCAGTATTATTGAACTTGTAATACAATTCATTTCAATAAACATTTATTAAGCACCTACAATGAAAAGTCACTGGATTGGGCTTGGGGATGCAAAAGGAAACAAAATCACCCTGTTCCTCAAGGAGCTTCTGTTCTATTCTGCATGGGCATGTAATGTGTGCATGGATAGGTAAATATGAAATTTTAGGAGAATTGAATTCTCTTTGACTTAAATTTTGAGTATTTTTATACACAGGCTAGGAAGTAAATTATTAGAACAGTATTATATAAAATGAAGGCCATGTTCTGACTTCAGAGACTGCTTCATGCTCAACTAATCAGAAAGTGGGAAGATCCTCAATACCACAGTGCCTACCTATATCCCTTAACACTCTACTCCCTCCTGCTGAGCAATTTCCACCTTCCCCCTTTCTGAGTTGAGCATCCCTCTGCTGCAGATCTCCCTTAGGTTGAAGGACCAATGACTGGTAAGAGGTCTACTTTCATCCTTTAAATTTTGCATAGGATGGCATGAGTTGTATAAGATGAGCAAGAAATGATGTATTGTGATCTCCAATGAAGATATTATTATATTTCTCTGCCAAACTCTTCTACAAGATACTACATTTTCTTAATCCTCCAGGTTCACAATCTTGGTGCCAATGTCTATTCCTCTCTCTTCTCCTCCATATCCAATCAGTTGTTAAACCTTGAATCTCTTCCATTCTTTCTACTCACATAGTCACACCCCAGTTCAGGATCTCATCACCCCTTGCCTTCTAATAGTTTCCCATTTAGTTTTTCTGCCTCATTTCTTCCCTTCTAATCCATCCTGTCCAAGGGAATTTCTTAAAACTCAAGTTTTAGCATGTCTTTTTATACTCAGTATCTTCCTTACTGACTTTAGAATTAAATATTATTTCACCTTTATCTAATCTTTTAAATACTTATATCTTGTTTAAGTTTACAATGGGTATAGAAATGTTTACATGTTTACAGTTTATAAATAAGTATGATTGTATTCTAGTTTTTTTTTTTTTGCTGAGGCAATTGGGGTTAAGTGACTGCCTAGGGTCACACAGCTGTATTCTAATTTTTTTGAACACGATTGATAATGTTTAGAGACATAGGATAATCAGAGTTAATGAATACTTCTTATCTTTGACCTGATCAGCTGCCTTGCTGCTTATACTAGAGATCATGTTTTTCAGGTTTAAACCCTTTAATTTTTGGCTCACTGTTTTAGGAAAGCTGGGCCACTTAACTTCCTACTCTCTAACCATCTCCTTTCTATTCATACCATTTTCTCATCTCCTTTCTTCTTCTTCCTCATCACAATCAAATCAATTCTGCCACTTTTTGTGAATACTATATCAGTCTCTTCTCCCCTCTGATCACACTCACCTCCTCTCTAATTTTTGGACTAAAGTGTCCCTTCATGGATACAAATCTATTGTCAGAATGTAAGTTTTTTAAGGGTAGAGACTGTCTTTATATTTTTATTTATATCCCTAGGTCTTAACACACTGCTTTGCACAGTAACTTCTTTGCAAATGCCTTTTTCATTGAAAAAGTCATTTTCATTAATTCAGTCATTAACTTGTTTTATACAGTACAATGCTTATTAAGGGGTGGTGTTGAGTGACTAGAGTTGGGGTTCTTTTTTGTATTGCTTTTCCTTAGAAGAAATAAGAAAGTAAAAAGGGAAAAGTGGAGAATGATGGTCACCCATATAATGACCATGGATCTGGGAAATTTTCCTTCATTATTTTGCATTTTAAAATACTAATCCTACTTGAAAACCCAAATTGTTACTGTCTCAAAGATAATGTCCTTTTGTTCTTGAAAAATTTTATATGGTTTAGAATTCCATGTTTTATTTTAGAGGCTTTAGAGAAACCTACCTACTATATGAAGGAGATATTTACTATGTAACCATAATAGCATATTTTCTTTTCCTCCCCCAGAGTTCTTTTTAAAATTACCTTTTGATTTACAGCTTGTATTCATTTTTACCTAGAAACTAAAGGGTTGGTTTCCATGGTGACAACTGAATACAACAGCATCCTATCTTGTACTGCTGCATATTCTATAGGGCTCTTGCCCTGTTACCTGTTAGCCCTTCTTGTAGCATCTTCTATTCTGCTAGTTTCCATTCCTGTTCCTGGAAAGACTCAGAAGCGTCAATGACCTGTGAAATTTAATGAATGTAGGACAGCATATATTTCATTTGTGGGTAACAGCTTCTCAATACAGGTTAATGGAGACATTGGCTCTGGGTAGAAGGAATTTATTGCTAAATGTGTGTTCTAAAGTGAGGGGGATTTTACATGTTATGAAATGAATGTGAAGACTAGGGTTTTTTGGGAGGAAGGTGGCTAATGTTGGATGGAGGTTTTTAAAAGTCTGTATTTGCATCACATCATTTGATATTGGACAGCTCTTGATTGCCCAGATCACCAGCCTGGTGAAAGTTAGCATTTCATGCCTATTATAATATCATTTTAATGATCATAGTTATTATATATTATGTATTATTCTTAAGATTCTTAGAGCTCCAAGCAGGCATACATTTTCAAGAGGTAGCATTTCTGCTTCCTAGAATTATCCACTCAAAAATAGCTCAGCCACATTTTATAGAGATGGTATGAATGGAAGAATGGGTGGAGGAAGGATCATTCTGCTTTCTTTTTTGTTTGTTTGTTTATATAGAACATTTTGTATATAGAACATATGAGTAATTTTTCTACATTGACCTTTGCAAAATTTCTGTTCCAAAATTTTCCCTCCCTTCCCTCTTCCTTCCCCCACGCCCTCCCCTAAATGGCAGGTAGTCTAACATGTTAAATATGTTAAAATATATGATAAATCCAATATGTATATACATATCTATACAGTTATCTTGCTGCACAAGAAAAATCAGATCTAGAAAGGAAAAAAAAACTTAAGAAAAAATGCAAAATGCAAGCAAACATTCACAGAAAGCATTAAAATACTGTGTTGTGGTCCACACTCAGTTCTCACAGACCTTTCTCTGGATGTATATGACTTTCTTCATTGCTGAACAATAGGAACTGGTTTGAATCACCTCATTGTTGAAGAGAACCATGTCTATCAGAATTGATCATTGTATAGTCTTGTTGCTGTGTATCTGCATTGCTTTCTTTTCAGTAATTATAAAGAATAATCAAAGTTCCTGATTAACTGAAAGTTGATAATAATAGCTAGGATTTATACAGGTCTTTAATATTTGAAGAGAAATTTACTAGTATTATCTCATTTTATCCAGGAGATAAATACTATTATTATCTCCATTTTTACAGAGGAGAAAACTGAGAGGCAAAAAGAGATTAAGTGACTTGCTATTGCTCAAATGGTAGTAAATGTTGGAGGCTGGATTTGAACTCATATCATCCTGGCTCCATGTCCAGACCTCTATCCACCCTACATATTAGCTTTAAAAAACAGCTTTAAACATGGGATATAATTGAAACAAGCTGGTAAGGCACTGTTGCCAATGTATGAATAAATATAGGAAAAATTTGAATTTTTAATCTATCTATAAATAATTTATCTTTTACTGCTGAGTCATAACCTACTCTTTGCGACCCCTTATATATACATGGGAAACCCACTGGAGTGGTTTGCCATTTCCTTCTCCAGCTCATTTTACAGATGAGGAAACTGAGGCAAACAGAGTTAAATAATTTGTCCAGGGTTATAGAGCCTCAGGCCAGATTTGAACTCAGGATAATGAGTCTCCTTAATTCTTGACCTGACACTCTATTTGCTGTATCACCTGCCCACTGCTGAGGTACTTATTTATGCAGATGAGAATGATTTAATTCTCAACTCTGAGAATGGGTACTGGCAGAGTCATGGGTACTGGTATGAGTCAAACTTCGAAAGGAAAATTTATTTTCCCTGTTTGTTTTTACAACGAAATCTGTTGAAAATTGTTTCAAAAATTGGTCCACTTGTGCTGTTTTGAGTCCTTCTCCTTCCAGGTTGCATAACAAGTATTTGTCAGACATATAATACACCTTTTGTATAATTTCAGGTTGGTTCACTCAGCCGTTCTCCCGAGGGTGCCATTCATTTCACAACTGCACAAATATACAGGATGTACTTGGTTGGCATCAGCAAAATGTGACCACAGTTTATGCTTATTTAACTGATTAATTTTGTTACTTTGGAATCTGAATTAAACTGTGAAAGCTTCATCTATTTTGGTTTGGAGGCCATCTGTGTGTGTTTTAAAAAATTCTTAAGTGTTGATTTGGCTTCTTAGAGTTTATCAGGTGACACTTTGTGATAATTGCCATGGATTTGTCTTCTCTGTACTTTCATGATAAGTGTGTGTGTGTGTTTGTGTGTGTGTGTGTGTTTGTGTGTGATTTTTAGTCATCAGAACTTAACATGCAGGATATTGGGATATGAAAATCTAGAACACTATTAGGCGACCATTGGATTTATATCATTCAGCTTCCTTTCATAATTATTTTGTGAGGTCCAGGTAAGAAGGAAAAAAATCAAGATCTAGTTACCTCATCAATTTCACCTAGAAGGTTAGCAACAGAGATAGGAACATCTTACATTTGATTGGTGCTTTGTAGTTGACAATAAACTTTCATGCATCTTACTCTCCTTAGGATAACTTTGTGAGGTGAGATTACAGGCAGTGTCTCTATTTTCCAAATAAGGAAACTAAGGTTTTAAGAAATGAGATGTTTTGAGCAAGGGCAAATAACTAGGGGAGGTATGATTTAGTAGAATGATCAGGATGTTTGTGTTTGAACCTTGACTCTAATACTTAATGACTATGAAAAATGGAATACTTAATGGAATGGAATGGAATACTTTAACTATGGTGTTGGAAAAACTTATTCCCTCAACTCCCAGTTTCTGGCTCACTGAATATGGTTATGATAAACATATGTCTGTTTAAGAAATCTAGCAAACCTAAGAATTACTATCCTTATTTTATATATAAGGAAACTGAGGCTTTGAGAAGTTTTTGCTTATCTTTCCACTCAAATGTCTATGTTTTTGTAGAATGTATATACATCCTTCTAGTTACCCAGATTTTCAACCTCAGATTCATCCTTAAGTCTTCTATCTCCTTTACCCACCATACTCAATTGATTTACAAGTTTGATTCTAGTCTTCATTTGTGTGGCCAATATAACAAACTGTATATAAGGGCCTTGTAATCTCTTACTTGGACTATTATAACAGCCTATAATTGGTCTCTCAATCCTCCAGTCCATATGCCACATAACTATTGAAAGTTTCAATATAACCATATCATGTATTTGTCTAAAAAACTTTAACAGATCTCTATTGCACTGGTAACAACATAGAAATTAAATTGTTTGAAATTTAAAGGATTCCAACCTACCTTTCCAGGTTTTCTTCCCATCACTGCCCTTTCCACAGTTATGTTCTCAGCCAAATTGGCCTATTTGAGATTTCCTGAGCTTGGCTTTATTCCATCTTCTGCTCTATTCATTTATACTAGCTATCTCCCATGCTTGGAATGCACTCCTTCCTCACTTCCATTGCTTGGAATTCTTGGCTTCCTTCAAGGATCATCTTAGATCTATATATATGACTTCTGCCATTTCTTAATATGATCTCCTCCCCCAGATTATTTTGTATTTATTCATCTATTTATGTGCTATAACTCATAGTAGACTATAATTCCTTGAGGACAGAGATTGGTATGTGAATGTGGGAAAACCTCTTGACCTACCTCAGTTTCTTTATTTATAAAATGAAAGTGTTGGACTCTGTGTTTCCTTGTAGCTCTGCAACTCCATGTTTTTGTTTTTGCTTTTTTAGCACTTTTGACAGTTCCCTACATCCAGTTGCCACTAAATAAATGCTGGTTGAAGTGAAATCAAGTGTCAATTAGGTCAAATACAGTAATCTTTCTAAATGCTTGTTGGATTGAACTGAACAGATTTTCTCAATCCACCATGTTGCCTCTGTGCCAGTGTGAATATCAGAGTGATGAAGTATATATGTCAGGAAAAGATCCTTTCACTAGACTTGTCAGCAGCTGGACATTTTATATCTCTGAATTTAAAAAGATGAGTGTATGTCCTGAAATTTTAGATTTTGGCTATAGGTAGAGAGCAAATTCTTGACCCTTTCTTTAAAGGAAATTTTTCTGTAGAATTGAACAAACGAAATGCTTAAAAAACCATTTGTCCTGCATAGTTTAAATATCACTAGATTGCAGGCAGGGGTTGGATCAGATGATCTTTGGAGGATTCCTGAGATTGGATTCAAATGACTTCATTATTGATTAGGGGAAGAGACATACAGTTGTATGTCTACAGACCTGTAGCTTGGAGGTTAGATGCATTGTTCTTGTAAAAGATTGCAACCAGAAAATTTTTGACATGTGTTGAATTTTCCCAAGTCCCTCTCCCTGGGAAAGCTTGACTTTCTTTCACTCCTCATTAACAACTCCATCACAGCTCTCACTTGCTCTCCTTCCATGGTCTGGAATCTTTGATTGGAGCTGGTGTTAGGATACAAAACTTTAGTGTCCTAGACCAGGGAAACTTTATAGTGTTGGAGAAGAGAAATCCCCTGGGGAAGGTGTTCTGGAAATAGAAATGCAAATATCTATTATGGTGGGAATTGCAGCCATTTCTGTGAGATGTTCTGTACAATTTCCCAGATCCATCCTTGGGACACATGGCATCCCATTACTGAGTGGGAAAAATACATTAAAGAAGAGGAAGTCAACGATAAACTTCAGTAAGAAAGATATAAAAGTCATAGCAATGGTGACTTTGAAACCTTCTCATTGGTGATTTGTTTCTCTTTTCTCAGTGGTATCCTTTTGATTTGGACTTTGACTCTTTTCCCTGTTTTTGTTCTTTGCTGCCTCTCAACCCTGATGCTGGACTACCCAGGGTTTGTGTGCAGGTGGTAGTCTAGCTTTCCCTCTGGGGAAATATAGATTTCATGGTTTGACGTGCTTAAAAATCAATATTCCACCAGAGGGAGCCGACTAGCATGCTTGTGTCCTTGACAGAAAGGGAAAGTCTTTTATTCCCAACATGGTCCCATTAAAGAAAGAGAAGAAAATGTTCCAGAAAACACCTCCTTCTTTCCATTTTTGTATTTTTTTTCACTTGTATGAAATGAATATTCTTAGAGTTGGGCATTTATTTATTTAACTTAAAAAATTATTTTCTCATTCCTCCTCCCCCACTCCCAGTAGATCTAGAAAATTGTTGATAATAACAGACTCAGTTATTTAAAAATGTCTATTTTTCCTTTAAGGGAAGAGATGTGCCTTGATTTCTTCAGTCACTATAACATGGATATAAGTGAATGTAACTCATTTAGAAATTCACCTATCTGAAAAATAGCCCAAAATGAAGAAGTTAGAAAAAAAAAGGAGTAACCATAAATGGAAAGTTATTCATTATCTTTATAGAAGAAATCTTCACGAGCTCTCTCAGCCCTTATTTACTCCTATTTGACACATAGTCTGAAAAAACTTGATTATTTAGTTTTCCAGTCCTTAGTTGATGAAAAAGGGAGAGTCTGGTAGGAGATAAGAATTTTCAACTGATAGCCTGACATTGAGGAAGGGGAGAGAACAGTCTATAAATATCAGATCTAAGAACTCATGAACATAGCAATGACTTCTCAGTTAGCATAAAAAACTTGTGGCCTTGTTCACCCTTAGAGCCCTTTAGAATATTACTGTATCATACGATAACTTGGTCATCAAGAAAAAGTAAAAATTTTTCTCAGTAAGTCCTAGATTTTAAAACTAATTCTGGAAAAAAATGTTTGGAATAAAAAAATCTATTTTTAAAGAGAAAAGCTTTAGTTTTTACCTGAGAAAATTCAGATAAGTGAAATACCTATGGCACAATAAATATATTTAATTGAGTTTAGAGTCATTTGAATTTGAATTTTATCAAGGTCTGGGTATTCTTTATTGATGTTTATGTTTATGTTGTCCACAGAAGTTCTGAGGTTCCTGAATCCAAACTTAGATACTTCTCAGAGAGAAGTCTGATGCACTAGAGCAAGGCTGAATCTCCCCTCAGAATTACAGATATGCCCTTAAGCAGTTGGAAGTGGCCCTCTAATTCCGTCAGCTCCAGTCCCTACCAGTGATCTTCCTTCCCAAGATTATCAGTTAAGAATCATTTTGGTCAGTTGACAGTATGTGGCATCTATCCATCTATCCATCTATCCATCTATCCATCTATCCATCTAT
>JAJPUD010000211.1:85971-161580 GCA_023553655.1 Myrmecobius fasciatus | reverse complement strand
CACTCAAACCCTTTGGGTCTTAGTTATCTTGTAAAATCAAACTCGATGTCTCTGAGTTCCCTTCTAGCTCTCTATCTGAAATCATTCTGTTCTTCCTACCCTACTCCCTCACTTTCCAGTTTCTATAGAGAGTGACTGTTGCTTTCTCCTTAATGGAAAATTACTCTCAGAAAAGCTCTGGGTACTAATTTCCACTAGCAAATGCCTGCTAACAATGCAAAAGGTTTTTTTCTCCCAAGATATCTTGGCTTTTAAGAGGGATAAAAGCCCTATGTCCAAGGGATGATGTTCTTGAAAGTAAAATTCTGGACCTCAATGAGGAGGTAGAGGTTTGTGTATATATGCATATATGGGGGAGATAAAAGGGAACCTTCTCATGTCCCCTGAGATTATACTATTTCACTTATATTTATAGCCTAATTCAAAGCACAAAATAATGACAATTCCATTCACGTTGGAATGGAACACTACCACCAGCATATAAGGCCATGATTTAACCCAAATTTCAGTTATCATTACATGATACCACTTTTCATATTAGAATTACTTTTCTTCTTGGTGAGAAATGGAGGAAAGAGAATAATTACTTTCATGATGATAAAGAATATTCAATGAACAATAGCATAATCTTAGAGAACCAGAGGATTTCAGTTCATTACTTCTTATCCTAGGACTTATTTTTAATAATCTATGCAAATAAAATACAAAGAATGAAAAATAAGACTCTCTGTTCAATACCAAAGAAATCTGTTTTCTTTTCCTTAGCCTGTAGGTGCCTACGAAGCCAGATGGCTAATTGTAATGAAACAGGTACATTGTGAAGTGGAAGGCTGAGAGCTGCATTTATGACCATATGTTTGGAGATTTAAATATTCAAAATGACCATTTATCACCAGTGCACTAGGGAAAAGCCTAATGTTTATTCATATTCATAAATTTGATGAGAAAAGTTCCTTGTAAAACAATTTGGGAAGTTTTAATGTTAGATATGCTTATCAGCCTAAGGGGAAGAGCCAGATTTTATTAAAGGGCCACAATTTAAAAAATTACCGTAATTGCTCCATTGAAGTTATCCTAGCAAGCTTCATTGTGGCATGTAGGTGACTCTGGTTTTTTGTAGGCTATGCCGATAGAACACAAGTTCCTTCGGTTATACCTAGCTGAAAACAGGCTACATATGCTGTCAAAGAATATAAAATCCTTTCTCTGTATCCCTACTTTTCTGTATCCTTTTAAATGTTATCTTCCCCCATTTGATTGCATATACTTAATAAATAGCTAAATTCAGAGAGGTTGCTCACCAGGGGATTGGCCATAGTTTAATGGAATTTTTCAGCTGCAGTAGTAACTCTTGAAAACTGTGCACTATGATGTGGAAGAGTTGAACTCCATCTTAGTGAAGGAGTATCTACAAGGGACTTTTAAAAGATTAAGTCAAATAATGTCTAATTCATTTATAGCACTGAATATAATTGACAGGTGTTAGCAGATTTGACCCATTTACACATGAAATGTTTTTTATTTTACTTTTGTTCATTTTTGCCTTTTAGCATTTGCTCTCTTTTTTGCTGCAAAGTCAGCAAACATCATGAAACTCAAGAGCTCAGTCCTGGCTTTGCTTTGTCTACTCCCTGTATTGGATCCATGCATTTTTTACTTGTTCTTTTGATCTTCCTTTCTCTTTTTCATTTGGCTAGTTAAACATGAATCTAATTTTTAGTATTTCTAAAGAATCAAATTTTAGTTTTACTAGTTTTATAATCTTTTTTATTTTTAATTTACCTCTTTCTCCTCTAATTTGAAAAATTTTTTTTGAACTTATTGTGACTTTATAGATTTTCTAATTTTAAAAATTCTATCTTCAATTAAAAATACTTTTTTTCCTATTCTCTCATTGATTTAATTTTTCTTCTGAGGACTGCTTTAGTCTAATATTAGTAGTTTTTATCTGTTCTCAACAGTCATTTATTCTATATGTTGTTTTTTGATCCACTCTTCATTTATGTCATTATTAAAGCTTCATGTTAGTCTGCTTGTTTTGCTTGTGTTCAGTCTATTCCTTTCTCAAGTATTGTTTATAAAATTCATGTGAAAATATCTGTGTATAATATTGGTTTCATCTGAGTAAGTCTGAAGTCCAGGTTAGGCCATATTGGAAGTGACTACCATGGTTAATTCTTTGTGTGGTGCAAAATTATGCTATATGGCATCCTTATGTATCCTATGTTATTTTTCAATACTCTGTGGGGCTTCAGTTTTTTGACTCTGGGGTGTCACCATTTTCTGGCTAGCCTAGTAAACTTGTTAACTTGGGCCTGTTGACTTTAAGTGCTAGGGTAGTAGCAAGATGCAACCCTTAATCTTTCAGGTCATATCCCTCCCACAGGTTTTTACTGGCCCCCTCTTATGTTAAGTGATCAATAATGAGGGTCCCTCTAGGAAAAGAGGCACAACATACCTATTTCCATTTAAAGATTGTTGTATGAGTTGAACATTTACTACTCTGATTTGCAATAAAAAAAACTTAGACCAACTGAAACCAAAATTTCAATCAATCAATCAATGAAGAACCATTTAAGATTTAATTTTCTTATGGCCAGAATGTGAAGTTTTAACTCCCTTCCCATCCCTAATATACTTTCTCGCTTTCTTAAACACATTGAGGTAAATATCACATTATTCTGGTCAGGCTATCTTAAAAATTTCACTTTTCCCACACTTGCCAGGAATTTCCTTCCTTTTCTCCTCTTACTCCCTTCCCCCTCCAGAGGCAACTAAATGGTGCAATAGATAGTGTACTGGACTTGGAGTCAAAAAGCTCTCAATTCAGACACAGGTGTAATCCTGGGCAAGTCCCTTAACCCCTATTCTGTACTAAAAAAAATTACATTTTAATTGGGATATAACATGTATCCAGTCTGGCTAGATTGTAGCGGGAATACTTTCACATATGTTTTCTCATTTGATGTTATAAACATTATGTACAAGGGCAATTGAGACTGTTGTCTCAACATTACTGCTATATAAAATGAGCCTTAAGTAAGGTGATTTACACACTGTCATAGAATTAGGATCAGGACTGATATTTGAACTCATGTCCTTTTAACTCTGAGCTTAAGGTTCTTTCTACCACATTATACTATATCGAAGGCAGCATCATGTGAGAGTGTTATGGGTCATGGGCTGTGTGACATTTCTGCTTTAAGCAATTCTCTAAGATTGTGAATTGCAGAGAAAGTGCCAACATGGATTGAGAGTTTCATCAATCAGGAGCTCCAAGTAGCACTGAAATCATAGGTCTAGTGATTATCTTTATCCTCAAAAGGCAGTGAATAGAGCACTGAATGAGGAGTCACCTAAATCTGGGCTTTTATCAAGAACAGGCTTATATTCCACACTTAGGGTTCATATAATCAGATACTGAGAAGAAAATGTAATCCATTCCTTGTACCTCTGTGGCACTTGACAAATCACTCACTTTCCCTGGGCCTCAGTTTCCTTATCTTCCAAAGAATGAGGGTTGGATGAAACTATCTTTAAAATCTCTGAAAGCAGTTTTTAAGAGATCAGGCATCATCTTGCTTTGAAAATACATTTAGCTAATCATGTAGTCATGAAAATGTCCTCATGCATCCTTAACAGATTTATTGATGTATGTACACTTGATGAAAATTTCATTTCCTGGAATATTCAAAATTCATGGAAGTGGAAGGACAGTTTGGAATCATTCTAGTGTATTTATGTCAGTTTCAGAGATAAGGTCAGTGGTTTGAATTATCAAATAGGAATTTTTTCTTTTGTTGGATGTATTGATTTTTACATGTAAGAGATGGTATTATTGCCCTGAGATTAGAATGTATGCCAAGAAAAAGTTACTTCTTTTGCAGTTGTAATAGCATATTCTTTTATTCTAAAAGTGATTTTGAACACTATTACTGTGCTTTTTCTGAGCTCAACTGAATTGCTTCATATCCCACCCTTTCCCCCCCATATGATTTAAGAGAAAACCTAAGTGAGACTTCTAGTCATGCTGTTAATGTTGAAGAAAGGAAAGGAGGGAAGGAAATGAGCATTTATTAAGTGACTACTGTTTGTCAGACATTGTGCTAAGTACTCTAATTTGGTCCATATCTGTGAGGGAGGTGTTATTATATTCCCCTTTTACGGATTAATAAACTGAGGCAGACAAAGGTCAAATGGCTTGCTCAGGGTCAAAGAGCAGTGATGATAGAAATGAATAAAACACCTTCATTTAAATTAAAAGTCATGAAAAAAAAGTTTTCACAATGATTATATTTTTGAGTCTGGTAAGTTTGTGTAATGACTTGTCAGCATTTTCAGGCTTTATGATTTAGACATGACCTTGGACTCTTCTTAATCTGTCAGCTAAGCACAAACACTGGAAGGCTCTGCCAACCTGAAAGGACTTTCATAAAGACCCTGGTGATTGTGCATCCAACGTCCAATAACCAGCCCAGCTATTTAGGCAGGGCAATCACCAGAAGGTTAGCAAGTAGGTGATGGATTACTTTTGATGACATAAAGTCATGTAGAATATTGGGTTCAAAGTCAGAAAGTTCTGGATTTGAATCTCTCCAATTTTACTTCTTAAGCTATGTGACCTTGTCCCTTAACCTCTGTTTGCTTTAGTTTCCATAAATGGGGAAAAAGTTGTTGCCAGCATCAAATGAAGTATTTTTAAAAGGCTTAGCACAGTAGCTGACACATAAGTATTTGTTTCCTTCTTTCCTGACTCAGGAAGCAATCCCTTGTAGCAAATAAAAGTGGTTTTATCCTTGGAAATGACACCATGGAAGCTGCATTACTATGTGCTTTGCTGCTGCAGCCCAAGGACTATTGACCGTTTCAGTTGACTCCCCTATGGGCTTTCTCCCCACTATTTTAGAAGGTGAACTCCATTGTAGAGACTGCCTTTGTTTTCTTTTTGTATTCCTAGTGTTTAGCATAGTACTATGCATACAGTAAGTGTTTAATATAAATTTTCCTTTTATTTTTTCATTCATTCATTTTCAAAAAGAGGAAAAACAGTTACGTAGTGTTGCATACTTACAGGGATGTTCATTTTCTTAAAGTGAGACTTCTGACTCCTGTCTTCAGTGCTGTATTTCTGTTGATCCTTCATTATATATCGACTTTTATCCTTTGCTACAGTCTGTCTCTCATTCTCTACTCAAGTTGAACTGACTTTCTCATTACTCCCTCAATCCTGCCTTGTAGAAGAAATAGTCCCCCTGATCAAGAACAATATTCCCATCATGCCCATTTGTCCTTCAATAAAATAAAATTCTCAATCATTGATTAAGTGGTAGAAATTGTGCTAGCTGCTAGGAGAGTAAGATAAACATGAAACAGACCCTGCCCTCTAGGAACTTACATTCTATTTCAGGGTATGGGGATAAGCAATGTATAAAGACACTAAGGAGAGAGGGCATTGCCAACTGCTAAAGGACTGGATAAACATAGAGGAGGTTTCATTTCAGTGGATCCTTGAAGAATGGCAGAAATAGGAAGGATGTGCCCCTTTTAGACATTGGAGGGTCTGTGGAAATTCAGAGGTGGAATTTGGGGTTTGGGGCATAGCTACTAGGGCAGTTTGGTAGGAAAATAGAATGCATGAAAAGGAATAGAATGAAATCAAGCTGGGAAGGCAGGTGAGAACCAGATTGTGAAGGTCTTTATACATCAGGCTAAGGAATCTATATTTTATTCTCTCTGTTTTGAGTAATCAAAACATTTTAAACTTAAATATAAATTGAGAAAAGAAAAATAACATTGCTTTGTACATAGCAGAACATGAAAGGATTCCATACAAAAAAAATAAATTTCCATTTCAAGAAAGTTTACATAATAAATACTACACATTATTTTCAAAGCTGCCCAATTTTTCTTTGCTTCCTTATAGGTTTTCTTTTGTTCTCTGCTGTACACTTTTAACTTATTTTTTTCCCTTACTCCTAACTGTCCCAAAGAAGGCTCCAATTAAGCATGGATATACATACATACACAATACATATACATATACATACATATACACATACACACACACACACATATATATATACATACACACATTGCCCATATGGATACATTTGTGTATATGTATGCAATGTATATATCAATATATACACATATATCTTAAAAATATACATCTCTACACACATGTATATCTAAACACAAATATCTATAAACCTCTCTCTCTATATATATTTATGCCCACATATATACTCAAGCACATACATGTAATACCATAATATGTTTATTTCCATTTGCTTCCATCTTTTTTTTCTAAAGGTGGATAGCATCTTCCTTCATAAATTTAGATCTTTCTATGCTTTTCTAAATGAACCAGCTCATCATTTCCTATACCACAGCAATATTCCAACCCAGTCACATCCTGAGGGATTGTAATGAAAATTTTCTCCAATTTTCTGCATTCCTCCTAATATTTTATTTTCTAGATGATAGGGAGACATTGATTTTTTTGAGCAGGGGAGTTCTGCATATATTTTTATATGTCCTTGTTGTCTTCCACATTAGAATATAAACTCCTCGTCAGGAAGGATTGTTTCATTCTTTGTATTTGCATCCCCAGAACCCAGAACAGTACTTGGAGTATAGTCTTTCTTAATAAATACTTGTGGGTTGGTTAACGTAGTCCATATTCCTCCTCACCCTCCATTTTGCAGAAGGTGGACAATGGGGCCTCCTGAGGTAGTATGATTTGTCTGCCCACGTAGGTTAATGGGCAGTACAGATATCTGGAATTCAGGTTTGTCCAACGGAATTCATTGTCTTTCCACAGTAATAAAGGTTTAAGAATTCAGCCTTGACTTTCATAGGCCTTGGGCTGGTAGGCCCTTACTTCTTTTTAGCACTGTGTCCATTCTATCTGAGCATACCAGCTGACCTATCATCTGCCAAAGTCAAGGAAAATTCCCAGTTGTTTTCCCCCTCCTCTACAAAGAGGGGAGGGAGGATTAGAAAATTTACTGAAATATTTGAAATTTGAAACAATAAGACAAGGCAGAAATAACATATTTTGTTATAAACAACAGCAAAAGGAAAATGGACCCCAGGGCTGCTTGAGAAGATGGTCAGAATGGCCTGCAGAAATATAAAGGAGCCTTAAGGAATTATGGAACTTACCTTTAACTTTGCTATATTTGTCTGGAAGTGAGTGCTGAATGTCACAGTTAAAAAATTTAGAGTGAAAAAATTTTACATTATTTCAGCATTGATGAAAATTGCTGATTGCATGCAGGTAAAAGTATCTGGCACTGCTGAAATCAGGACACATCCCTAAATTTAAGAGTGGGTTTATTTTATGCTCTGTTAATTCTTTTGCATATATGTGAGGAAATCATGTTTTGGGGGGAAGTTTTGGAAGTTCATCTTCAGTATTTATCTGATCTGAACAAAGATGTGAATATCCAGATTTCCATTGATTGGAAAAAAAAAAACAACACTGCATTCTATTAGCTGTAGATTTTGAATCTTTTCTAAGTTCTAAAGGGGAAATGTGGGGGCACATATATGCAAGGAAATCATATTTTGAGGGGAAGTTTTGGAAGTCTCTTTTAAGTGTTTGTCTGATCTGAACAATGATACAAGCATCCAGACTTTCATTGATTAGGGGAAAAAACAACAACATTGCATTCTATTAATTGTAGATTTTGAATCTTTTCTAAGTTCCAAAGGAGAAATATGTGGGCAAAATGTTAGTTGAAGGCAAAAGTGATTTGTTGATTTTTGTCATACTGAGTAACATTTTTTTTTGCTAGAGAGCTAGAATCTCAAATGTATAAAAGACCCAGTAGTACACATAGCTAGATGCCTCTAAAAACTCTCATCACAGTTTGCCTACTGTGTACTTTTTTGCCCAACTGCATGCTTTTTGTTTCTCTATTCATTTCCCTCTCTAATTTTTAGTTTCTGTCTTATTTATTCTTGGCATTTCTTACCTTTCTTCTATAACTATTACTTACCTTTTTTTTGGGGGGGGAGGAGTTACCATTCTTTAGTAGGAATCCAAAGGAAAAAGAAATTGGCCATTCATTCAGAGGTTCATAAATGTAAAATTGGAAGAGGCCATCAGAGGTCATCTCTCCAGACTACTCATTTTACAGATGAAAAAACTGAGATCCAGAAAGGTTAAGTTCAAGCTGTGTATATGGCAGATCTGGTTTTGAACTCATATCCTTTACGTCATGTCTTCCTAGGTATTGATTAACTCCTTTGGGCCCCTGATGAGAATTGTGTCAGTCACACTGTTAGAAGGAAGGGCTTTGAAAAGAGATGCTGTCTTTTTCATGTCTAGACTTGATTATTGATGAGTAATACATAAATGAGATTATTTGTCCAGGGCCCTTGCTCTCTACTGAAGGAGTGAGAAGTTCATAGAAAAAAAAAAGGAAACTGTCTTGAAGATGAGGGTGAAGGGGAGGGGAGTGAAATTGGCCCTCCAGATTCTTCTCTCTTCCCTTGGACTCCTACTCTTTTAGAGAATCTCTTTTCCAATCCTTATCTTGTGTCTGTGGGTAACAGTATAATTTTTGGGAAGACAAATCTTAATTAGAAAAGAAAAGGGTTTTCTTTGATATTATTGTTGTTGTTGCATTAAAAAGATAAAGTGGGCCAGAAAAGCTCAATGTGAAGCATTCAGCTGCAGGAGTATGGGACCCAGAGACTATTGCTTATTTATGTTAATGAGTGAAGGAATTACACTTATCTATCAATGACCACGTGGATATATCTAGGTTGATATTAATGATAATGAGATAGTATGTGCAGGGGCTGGTACATAGTAGGCTCTTAATAAATGCTTTTTCCCTTTACTTCCCTGATAATGTGGCAGTTTGTAGTTCAAAAACTCTTGGTAATTAATAAAAGTTTGGAAAACATGAATTCCTTTGTCTTTAAGCAATCTGATCTTTTGACTTCAGCTATTTAGCAGCACAGATGCCATTGGAGGTTTTTCTGGTTTAACACAAGGGATATCACTCAAAGGAACATATGGCTTTCCAGCATGAAGATTTTGATGGAGACGTTACTCATTTGGCTCTATAAAGTCTGATATATCTGTTTCTCAAATATCAGTCAGATTAATTTAGCATCCTATATTTTTCTGTTCAACAAGGAGTCTTTCTGCTGACACGCTATTTTTCTTTTTCTTTTAGAGGCCATTTACATGTCATTTCTGTGCCTAAAACTCTTTACTAAAGCCAGTTCATTTCAATATTTATGAATCACCTACTGTATGTAAAAACCAATACTTCGCTTGGTGATGTGAATACAAAGATGAAAATGATAGAACCTCTGTTTTCAATGAGCACACAAGAGTTCATATTTGATCCTGGAGGTGATAGGGTATCACTAGAGTTGATTGAGTGCATATGTGTGTGTATGTATGTGCATGCCCATGTACATGTATGTGTTTGTGCATATGCATGAGAGAAAGGCATGAATTATGCTTTAGGAAATCTCTTTGGAAGCTGAATGGATGATAGAGAGATGGGAAGAGACCTGTTATAAGACTACTGTAATAGTCCGGTCAAGAGATGATAAGGGCTGAGACAAGGGTGGTGTTGGCTGTGTGGTTAGAGTGCTCATGAGAGTGATGATGTGAAAGTAGAAATGACAAGATTTGCTAATAGATTCAATATGTGAGATGGGTGAGAGAGAGGAGCTGAGAATAGCATCAAGGTTGTGTGCTTGGGTGACTGAGAGTGTGGCAGTGTCCTCAATAGTAAGAGAAAAATTGGGAAGAGAAGAAGGTTTGAGGATAAAGACCTCGAGGGCTAATTGCATTCCAGCTGAGACATATTGAGTTGAAGATTTCTTTGGGATATTCATTTTGAGATGGTGATGTAAGACTTGAGCTCTAAGGGACTAGGGCTATAGATGTAGATCTAGAAATCATCTGAATAGAAGTGATCATTGAACACATGGGAACTGATGAGATCACCAAATGAGAGAGTATAGAACAGGAATTCTTAATTTTGGAGTCCATGGATAGTTTTCAAAAAATCTGCAAACTTGAATGAAAAAAAAAAACCCAACTTTGTTTTCAGTAACTTTGGTTTCCTTTTCAACACTATCTATTTTATTTTATAGATTTAAAAACATTATTCCAAAAAAGGGCCCATTGGGTTTTACCAGGTTGTCAAAGGGATTAATGAAGCAAAGAGAGTTCAAGAATCCCTGATGTAGAGGAAGAAGAGAAGAGGGCCCAGGAAAAGCAATAGGAAGTTATTAGAGTTTTTTTTTGGGAGAAGGAAGTGGCAAGGTCAATTCTAAGCTTAAGGAAAATTATTTTATCAGCTTCATGTAGTTTGAATTGAAAAAAAAATGAAAAAAAAACTTGAGGACATAAATAGGGGAGTTTGGGAGACGAGTGGGTTTGGAGGGGGAAATTTATAAGTTCTTTTTTGGACATGTGGAATTTATGAAATATTTGAAACATCTATCTGAAATTTCTAAGAGCCAGTTGGAAAGACTCAGGGGAGAGACTAGGACTGGATATATGGACCTGTGAGTGAGAGACAGAAAGAGACACACACACAGAGATACAGAGAAACAGAGATATACACAGAGAGAGACAGAGACAGAGAGATAGAGAGGGAAGAGAAAAAAGAGAGGGGGGAGAGAGAGGCACAGAGAGACACATGCAGAGAGAAAATATACACAGAAAGACAGAGACAGACAGAGATATAGAGATACACACAGACATTCATAGAAACAGAAAGACAGATAGAAAAGGTAGAGAAACAGAGAGGGACAAGAGAAAGGAAGGGTAGAAAAATAGAGAAACAGAGACAGAGACACAGAGAGAGACAGAGAAAGGGGGGAGAGAGAGAGGAACAAGAGAAAGAAGAGGGATGGAGAAATAGAGAAACAGAGACAGAGACACAGAGAGAGACAGAGATAGAAAAACAGAGACAGGGAGAGTCAGAGAGTCAGAGACAAAGAGTTAGAGAGACAGTTAGAGACATACACAGAGAGACAGATACAGAGACAGAGAGAGATACAGAGAGAGACAGAAAGACACAGAGACAGACAGACAGACACACACATATAGAAGGCCTAGAACAGAGCTTTGGGCCATATTACTCAAATTTAATTTCAAATTAGGTAAACCCTATATTAAGGGAAACACCATTTTTATTTAATCCTGAAAATAATAATTTTGGGTAGTTTTTTCTCCCCTCACATCTTCATTAAGTGATAGTTTCTTAGATTTAGAGCCTCCCCCTTCCCTTCCCTTGGATGCTTTGAAAGATCTGTGATTCTTTCACACGCATATATTTTTCTCTAATGTTTCTGAGTATGGCTGAGGAAAATTCCAATTCCTCCATTCCTTCTTACCTCTTAGAGTTCATTTTAAAAAAAAATAAAACCTCCACATTTTGCTTTATGCAATACATCTTTTACACAGCACACTGGAGACCTTTTAATATACTAGTAATGGGATGTTGTGTTAAAGAGTGGACCATTTAGTTGTCCATCCCTTGCTCCTTATTCTTAGTGTCTGTGGGCTATTATATTAAAGGCATTTGTTTGTTAATACTACTATACCATTCTATGTATGTAACCAACTATCACCTAGTGCCCCAATTACCACTGTAGCATTTTTATATCACTAATTCCTATAAGTCAACCATAGCAACTTCCTCTTCTTTACTCAGCTAGACTTCTATTAACAGCTCATTGCTAATCATTCAATTGTATTAAGGCATATATTGTAGAACAATGTTATGTTATCATAAATATTACATAATTCAGATCTTTCCCTAATTCTGATGGTCAGTCTCTCTTTTGCCTTTCCCTTTTCTCCCTGTGACTTCAAAGTAGTGGGTTTGTAAAACATTTAAGATTGGATCTGAATTCTTTGTTGAGACCACTAGGGGACAACATTAGATCTTGAAATCGGGTATGCAGAACATTCTGAATGGTATTTTCTGACTTGATTATAGTATATGTCATAATATTCGGGAAAGTCCACCTGTATCTCAACAAAAACCATGCAAATTCCTCCTGGGAAAATAGCATGAAAAGAGTTGATAAAGACATGACACAAAAGTAAATTTTATTTGAAACTCTTGTCAGCAGATTTACCATTTTTTCTTAATTATTTTCTGCTATTGGTGGAAACAAGTAAACTTATTCAGAGTAAAATAAAAGTTATTAAATGTATATTTATCTATCTATATCTTTATGTGTGTTACATATGAGATTTCTTCTTGAAATAGATATCTATTCTCAAAATATATACTCTAAATTGTTACTATATAGCTTGAGCAAAGAAGTTTTAAAATTATTTTGATAGATCTCTTAAGTCTCTTTTAGCTCTAAAAGTCTCTCTTTTTCTTGACCAGAAAACAAAGATATATTTCATCATAGAATCTCAGAATTTGAAAGGAAGTCAGAGGCTGTCTAATCTAATATGTCTAAAAAGTATCCTCTTGTCAACATATCCAGTAAATGACTATCCAGCCTTTGCTTGAATGTCTCTAGAAAGAAGGAACCTGCTGCCTTCAGAGACATCTCATTATGCTCCAATTGTTCAAGAGTCTGAGCTTAAACTTTCTTCTTTACAACTTCTATCCATTTCTGCTAGTTCTCACACTGGGAACCAATTAAAGCAGTTGAATCCCCTTTTCACATAATGGCCCTTTAGATACTTGAAAACTTCTAGCAATCATGTCCTCTAAATCTTCTCTTCTCTGGATGAAATATTTTCAGTTCCTTCCAATGAACCTCCTAAAGCATTAACTCAAGGAATTCATTCTGGTTGCCCTCCTCTGGACACTTTTCATTGTATCCATCTCCTTCTTAAAATGAGGAGCCCAAACTGAATATAACTGTGGTCCCTCATAGATGTAGCAGGTTATCACCTACTTAGTCCTGGTTACTATATCTCCCTTAAGGCAGCCTGAGTGATTCTTTGTCTTTTTGACTATCACATTGCCATGTTGACTTCTATTGAACTACAGACTAAGCCCACTGGAGTTTTTTCAGATGAACTGTGATATAGCCATGCATTTTAAATGTATGCTTGTGAAGTTGATTCTTTAATTCTAAGTAAATTATATATTCATATGTGCATATATATAAAATATATAATTATATAAGGTAAATTTTTTTACTTAGCACTATTAATTTTTATCTTCTATGAAGATATATATATATATATGTATATGTGTATATATGTATACATATATATATATACATATACTTTATTATATGTGGTGATATTTTAGCTTTTCTAGATTTTTTTGAATTCTGACTCTTATCTATTGAATTAGTTTCTATCTCTTATAGTTTTGTCTAATCTGCGGATTTGAAATCATCTCATATAATAATGATAATAATATTAGCAACCTGAAAGGGTTGTTGTAAGGATCAAATGAGACAATAATTGTAAAGCACTTAGAACAATGCCTAATACATAGTAGGTGCTACATAAATGTTAGCTTTTATTAATAACTAGCATTGACATAGCACTTTACAAATATTGTCTTCTTTTATCTTCACAATAAGCCTGGGAACTAGATGCTATTATTATCTTTACATTACATGTGGGAAAATTGAAGCAGACAGAGATTAAGTGACTTGCCTAGGGTCACATAACTAATCATACTAACCTTTAAACCCTAAGATATCATATGAGTTTTTAGTGATCAAAATTTTTATTGCTTTGGGCAGAGTACCTGCAATCAAGGGTATGATACCCTATGTGGGCAGAGGGAAGAGAAGGGAAAGAGGAAAGAAAAGAAAAGAAGGCAAATGGAGCTAGGCTGTCAAGTAGCCAGTTTTAGTTGGGTCTCCAATGAGAGCTCCTGCTTCTGCTCACAGAAATCATTGTTTGTCCTTTGTTCTCTAAGAGGACCATGACATTAGGGAGGTGATACCATGACATGCTAGTGAGTTGGATTGAAGTAAGGGAGAACTGAGCAAGATCAGCTGCCTCATTTTCCCCTCCAGAGCTTTCTGGGTCCAGACATAGAAATAGAAATAGAAAAATCTGGGACCAGATATAGAAAAGAATGCCTGGAGATGGCCCTGGATATTTGAGGGTTTATTGGCTAGGATCATGCCTCAAACCCAAATCACTCTGACTGTCATTGATTGATCAACAATGGATTCCTGGCCAAGCCTCACTTGATCATTGTTTGGGTCTTCATGGACTCAGAGTGAATGTAAAGAGCAATTATATGTAATATAAAGAGCAACTCTGAGGGTCTTCCCCTTCCAGATTGATTACCTATTAAAAACTTTAGCTTAAAAAGACCAAAGTCTCCCAATGCATCCAGGGTCATCTCTAGTCATCCTGACCTACTGGCCACTGGACCTATATGGTTCCAGAAGAGAATGTGAAGCTCACGGTGACCTTGCATAGCCTTCCCTTACTTCAATACAATTCACTTTCATTTCATGGCACCACCTTCCTGATATCATGGCCTTCTTTAAGAGTGAAAGGCAAACAGTAGCAGCAGCAATGACAGCAACAACAGCATATATTACAACAAATCTAAGTCTTGATTTGAACTCAAGTCTTCCTGATTCTAGGTCCGATGCTCTATTTTTAAAAAAATTTTAATTTTTTAAAATTTTATTTTGTTTTTAACTGATAAAATCAAACAAGCATTTCCATAACATAGTAGAATAAAAAAGATTGCATATGAAACGGCAAACCTATTATGTACAATTTGCTATTCTTTTAAAATATATACTACAATCATCATGTACATTTTTCTTTCTTTTTTTCCTTCCCTTTTTTCCTCTTCCTTGCCCTAGAGATGGCTATCATTAGACACAAATATGAGCATACATATAATATAATTCTGTATATACTTCATTTTATCATTTCTTTCTCTGGATATAGATAGTGTCTTCGAAGCTTCAGAGGTCCTTTGTAGTTAAATTTGGATATTTATTATAGTCAAAATTACTTAATCATTCAAAGTTGTTCTTGAAACAATATTATGTTACTATAGGCAACACTCTCTTGATTCTGCTCATTTTGTTCTTCATTATTTTGTGAAAGTGTTTTTCTTAAGTCAACAAGCTCATCATTTCTTATAGTACAGTAATATTTCATCAGATTCATATACCACAATTTCTTCAGCCATTCCCCAGTTAATGGAGATCCCTGCAATTTCCATTTCCTTGCCACCACAAAGAGAGATGCTATAAATAATATAAAACTTTTAGGTCCAATCATTTTGTGGAAATAGACCTAGTAGTGATATTATTGGGTCAAAAGATATAGTCAGTTTAATAACTCTTTGGATATAATTCATGATTGCTCTCCAAAATGGGTGGATCAATTCACAGTTCACTATTGAATCAATGCTCTATCCACTGTGCAACCTAGCCATAAATTTTTCTCCTAGTTAGTCATAAAATTGTTGGATAGAAGTCTCTATTAGAGATCCTTGGAACATTCCATTGGGTTTTGCCAGTCAGTAAGTTCTGATTACACTGATATCATCACTTAGTCCATGTTGCTGTTATTTTTCCTTTTTTCTTTTCACAAGTGTAGAATGACAACCTTTGGCAAATGCTTAGCTAAAAATCTGGGTAAACCAGTAATAACAGTTTCATTTTCTAAATATTCACTAATCATCTCTGTAGTAATATATTCTAGATTTTTTTTCTAGAATTGAAATAAAGTAGATTGACCCATGGATTATAGCTCCCATTTCTTTTCAGTTTTTTGAAAATTGAGACAATTTTCTCTCCTCCAATTCTGTGGTGCCTCTTCCACTCTCTGTGATCTTATCTACCAGATTTAAAGACTATCTAGCTGCTTGTACTATTGGAATTTTCCAAGCCATTTTTTGCAAAAGTTGTCAGCAATCTCAAAACAATGAGGTTACTATATGACTACTGGTAACACCACAGCATGATTTACTATCTTACAAAGTAAAATATCATGGTAACTGAAATGTTAACTTTAAGATAGAATATGTTAACTTAAAAAAGAAAGAATGGAAAAGTTCCACAAAGAACATTTGGCAATTCAATAATATCAGGCTGTTATATGTTTTTGGGGTGGCAATCTACTAGACTCTTTCTCTTACAAGAAGAGTAGAAAAACATTGCAAATATGGGGAAGAGGGAAATAGATAAAAATGGAATAAACTCATTATTCATTAATTCAACTATTTATTGGGTGCCCACTGGAGTGTGCATAAAAATGAATAGAATGCTGTCTTCTCTTAATGATCAATGTAGATCAGATATATATTTTAACAATAACTTAAGGAAGATAAGATATATGTACGCAAATAACTATAACACAAGATGGAATAATATAGGTGTTTGTGGAGGTCAGGGAAGGGAGAGAACATTTCTGACTGAAGTGGGGATCAGGGATGACATTGTGAAGATACAGATTTTGAGCTGAATCTTCAAAATGGTCATCAGGGAAGTGACAAGGAGGAATGATATTTCAGACAGAATAGCATGAAAGCACAACAGTGTGTTTAAAGAATTGAATAGCATAGTAGATAGAGCACTAGTCCTAGAGTCAGAACATCTGAGTTCAAATCTGGCTTCAGACACTTACTAACTGTGGGATTCTGGACAAGTTACTTAATCCCCTTTGCTTCAATTTTCTCATCTGTAAAGTGAGCTGGGGAAGGAAATGGCAAATCATTCCAGTATCTTTGCCCAGAAAACTCCAAATGGACTTGCAAAGAGTCAGACATGAGTGAAACATTTGAGCAACAACATATACTATAAGGAATTTGTGGGAGATAAAGTTGGAAAGGCACATTGGAGCCAAAGCAAGGATTCTGGGACCTTTTCATTCTTGCTGATGTCTTGTCTGAAGCTGGGCTTTCTGCTCCCAGACTAGAGCTGTAATATTTGGTGTAAGTTTACCACATCCTGCCTCTAGACATAGAATCATGCCATTTTTTTGCCATGCTGACATGTCTGTTCCATTTGGTAGCCAATAAAGAACTAATGAGAAGATGAATGACATAATCACATCTGTCACTTAGGAAGATTAATTTATTTTTGGTCTGTAGGAAGGTACATTAGTCTTGTTTTGGATCTCAAGGAACGGAAACTTATGATTCAGCTACAGAGTTTATCAGGTGCGTAAAAGTTTCTTGTGGAAGATTTATTCATAAAGAACATACAACAAGACATGCTTTTCCACATCCCTGACACTTATGAATACAATCTTTCTTCTGAACATTCTTAGACATAACCATGAGTCAGATCTTTATACAGAACATGAATGTATAAAGTTCTTCTTTACAGATGTTCCAAGCTATGACAAGAAAACTTCAGACTCTATTAAATGCAATCTATAGATCAAGCAAAGAGATAGACACAGAGTTTGGGGGAAGCATTTACAGCTATGGTAGGTAAATTTTTGACTTTATCTTGCTGAAATCCAGTCCTATTGTGATAGTTTTGCTCACTGCTCATTGCCATTCCTTTGAAAATTTGAATTCCACTCTGTTTCCTTCTCAGTTCCATGCAATAGGTAAGCTTTTGGCTTTATTTTGCCCTGAACCAGGTCCAGATTTTTCCCCTTCCTTTCCAATACCTTTTTATGTTTTGTTTGCTGTCATGATCATATAAACTCCTGGAAGGTAAAAGACTTTTATTTGCTTATATTTGTATAGTGCTAATTACAGTGACTGACAAATAGTAAGTTATTAATAAATGCACTTTCTATCAGTTTATCCATCTATCTAAGTAGTCATTCCAGTCACTTATGTCTTTTTTTGTCCTTGAAAGAAGGGACTAAATCAGAGAAACCCACGTCCAGGGGGTTGAAGTGGGAAAGAATTCAAATATAGTGTTACCCATTTTCAGGCTATTTCTTTAGATCCAAAAAGTGGGATATTAAATTGGGTATTACTGATTACATCATTATACACACATAGACACACATGTGTGCATACATGTATGTATACACATATGTTAATATGTATTAACAGACATATATGTTAATAAAATGCATATTGAAAGTATGGAGTAAAACATCATTGAGGTTTGGCCATATTCTAGCACCATCAGAATCTTCTGGCTTTTATTCCCTTAGTCTCTGGCCTTGAGGGCAGCGCTAAAGAATCTCTGTCTGTGGTACTGATTTGGAAGATTGATACCTCTCTAGAGAAAATGCTAAGCTCTCAGAAGATTTGATAGGATCATCAGTTTATTCTTCAAAGCCATTTTCTCACCACACAGTAATAATGTTTGCCTACTCTTTTTGAAAAATGAGTATTGATTACTTGAAACTCAGGAGACTCTCAGCATTAGTAAATTTAATTGGTCTGAGGAAAATGTAGGGGTAAAATGTGACATAATCATAAAAAGTCATTATAATTGTGTGTTGTTAAAAAGTCAGCTTAATTGGAATTAAACTAACTTTTGGTTTTGATTGGCCTTTCCTGTTGACATTTTCTTAAGGATGTAAGCAGTTTTCTTCTTTCCTATTAATGCTTGCCCCAGCAAGTCTGCTGCTAGTCTCTGTCCTCCTTACAGACTCATTTGGGCTGACATTTTGCTGGTGTCTATCTATATTCGAAGAATAATCATGAGAAGAACTTGTAAAATCTGCAAAGGCCTTTTGCTTGAGAAAAAAGCCTCTGGATTAATTAGCTTCATCAGTGTGTTCTCTTAGGTCCCTCCAAATCATCACCCCACTGAATTTGTTTTCCAGTTACAGAATGATAAAAAGAGCTTATAATTACTTGATCCCACATGTCTCCTGATGGTTCAGAATGGAATGAAAGGAAAAAACAGAAATGCAGGCTGAGAAGGACCCAAGGGGAAGACAGAGCAGAAAATGAGAATAATCTTATTTGTCGACAAACTCATTGTCTCCACACTTGGGCATTCTTATTGTACATGTATTACAAACCTTACTTTAATGCTGATACTCCTCCCTTGGTCCATGGGGAGGGCAGACATAGTGCATTTCTGTTGAAAGTGATGACGGTTTCTAGAGGTAGTTTTGTCCTTGGATGCTCTTTCTTGGGATTGGCCACATCCTTCTTAAAGATGCTTTGCCATCTTGTTTTTCTTCCCAGTATTCTTGCTCCATTTGGGATTCAAATGATGCTCCAACATCTTCTGAGCTGCCAGGGAATTTCCCTGGAGTTTAATTATTGTTAAGCTTTTCCTTGATAAAAATACAACCAATGAAATAAGCATTAATTAACCACCTACTATGTGTCAGGAGTACTGTGCTATAGACACTTGGGGGAGAGGCAAAGTTTAAAGAGAACTTAGGGAGTGTGATTATGTGTGTATGTTTTAGGTATATGAGAGGAATGGGGCCCCATATGGTTGGGCATCAGGATATAAGAGTGAATTTGTAAAGGGAAGGAAAAAGGGTGGTTTCTCAGGAATGGAGGCTAATGTAAGAGTAATAGTAGGTATACTTTAGATTGTACTGTATGTTAAGGAGCTCCTGGGGTATGAGTAGGACTGTAGGAAGGGGCTTTGGTTTGTGGTGGTACGTGAATAAGAACATATGTATTTGTGTGTATGTGAGGATAGGACTTCACTGGCCTGGAGATAACGTAATAAGAGTGAGGAGAGAGCAAGAGAGAGGGAGAGGAAGAAAGGAGAAGAGGAGGAGAAGGAGGGAGGAAGAGACAGAGAGAGAGGGGAGTGGGAAGGAGGGGGAAAGACAGGGGAAGGGGGAGATATTCAGAGAGTGAAACAGATACATACACAGAGACAGAGACAGTGATAGAGAGATATACAGAGACAGATAGAAACAGAGAGACAAAGACATTGATAGACACAGAGAGACAGAAACAGAGGCAGAGAAAGACACACAGAGAGAAATGGGGAGAGAGACAGAGACAAAGACAGAAATACATATAGACAGAGACAGAAACACACACACACACACACACATAAGCAGAGACAGAGACAGACAGGAAAAGAGGCTCAGAACAAAAGGGAACATTGTTGGCAGAGACTGAGAAAGAGGGAATCTTCATTTTTGGTTCTTGCTCTGAGCTTAGCCCCTCCCATTCTGTTCTGTTCTAGAAGATAGGGAAAGGCTGCCTGGAAGGGGTTCTCAATGGTGGGTACAGCTGCCTTCTGTATGGGAAAGCACACCGGCTTTTGGAGTCCATGCATGTCACCCTGGAGCCCATCTCAGCTACTGATTAACTCTGTGACATTGGTCAAATCACTTCCCCAGGGCTTGATTTGCTCATCTGGAAAGTGAGGGTGTTGGCTGGGTCTATGAGAGGTCCCTTCTAGTTCTACAATGCAGGATCCAGGTTGTGTTGGTCAGAAACTCCACTGGGAGAGGAAGTGGATTGGCTTGGCAGGATTTCTAATGAGGGCAAGCCAGGGAGCGAGACTGGAGCCAAGTAGCCAAGACATGGAGGGATCCATAAAAAGAATAATTAAGCCGTGGGCTGCTGATTGTACCCTCTACCCCCACCCAGACTATTATTTCTGTGGCAGTTCTGCTCTGGAAGTGCCTCTGCTCCTCCTGGGTACTTATACTGGCATTAAGGGATGGAAAAGAGGCTTAAATATCAAAGGTTCAGAAATGAAATTAAGTAGAAACAAAACACTTCCACCTTATTACATTCATTTGCATAATTTCTAATGAACATGACACTGTTGACATTACTCCCTTCCTTATCAATTTAGTGTCATTTATTAATTTAAGAGTCTCCTTGCTTTAATTTGTAGAAATATTTTGCTTAATTAATATTAGGGGCAAATATTTTTGGTCACAAATAAAGTATTTCACATACACACACTACATCCAGCGACATATAATTATGCCAAGATTTCACATCCCTTCTTTCCTTCCATCTGTCCCCAGTACCCAACACAAACTTTCCACATATATGGGATAGTTAGCTACATGGATGTCAATGGAGGCAATAATAGATATAGTGTTGAAAGGGAATCTAGCAGTGTTTATTCCAATCTACTCCAAGAGAATATTTCCTATTTCCACTGACCATGAAGGTGGCAGAAATTTATACTGAAGGTCTTTGTTATGATGAAGATACTGTGTCTTGAGTATCTTCAAATGTTCCACTTGATCAGGAAACTGAGTCCCAGGAAACTTTTTTTTTTTTTACTGTAACCCAGGTAGTAAATAGTAGAGTTGGGTTTTGAACTGAAATTCTCTGATTTTAAATCAAATAGTTCTTTCAGGGTCATTGGAAAGGTCCCTCCATCCCAACCTGATCTCCGATGCCTGAAGATCATTTTACAGGTGACAACAACTTTCAGTCCCTAGTTAGAGATAAGATCTAAAATGGATACAACTCTGGGAAAGGTAGCACTTTAATTCACACTAAGGTGTAAATGATATCTATCACATTCTTTTCTGAGAGAGTGTTTGAGGAAAGGAGGAGGTGAAGGAACCAATATCTATCTCAAGAAAGGAGGGGGAGAGGAAATTTAGAAGGAAAGAATATAGAAAGTAAAGATGGGGGTTAATAGGCTCCCTCCATTTTGGTGAGGATTGAGTATGCTAATTATTAGTGGAGAGGTATAGTTCCTTCTCAGGAGAAAGGGGGCATTGGTCCCTTTACCCCTGGATATTTAAATGCAGGCTGGCACCTTGATGGAATTATAGCCCCAGTAGGTCAGGGCAAGGCAGAAGAGAATACTATTCTCACTGACTATGGAGATGGAAGAAACTTATACTCATGAAGTGGGAATATTGTGCTAACTCAAGAAGAGCTGGATGAGAGAGCTCTTTAAGACTAAATCATTACTTCTTGGATCCAGGAAGGCAAGGACTAGCTAACTAAAACGACTCCTCTCGTTGGTTGAGCCAGGGAAATGAGAAGTGATCTGTATTTTAGGCTGAAAGGTATTCAAATCCATTCCCAGAAAAGAGTGTAAGCCCTAAAGGTGATGGGCCAGATGGAGAAACTGCACAAGCAGATTACATTTAGGCAGTGAATTGTAGACTCATAGAAAGTTAGAGCTGGCTTGGACTTCAGTGACTTCCTGGTCTATGGTATATGATTCACTATTGGAATAGGCCATCACTGCTCTAGTGAAGGTACTTAGGGCATCTGCTCCATGTGTGAAGGGCTGTCAGGTGAAAGGGGATTTTGACCAATCCCTTTTGGCTTCTAGAAAGTAGAACAGTGGCTCTCCAAAATTTTGATTTCAAGATTCCTTTACATTTTAAATAATTATTGAGGACTTTAAAGAGCTTTAGTTTATGTGGGTTATGTCTATTGATATTTGCAGTATTTAAATTAAAAATAAATTAAAAAATATTAATTCACTTAAAGTGATGACAAAGCTATTGCATGGTAACATAAATACCAGATTTAATGAAAAATATATTTTTCAAAACAGAAATAAATGAGTGAGAAGAATGATACTGTTTTATATATTTTTTGGTGAATTTATACTATCTGACTTAATAGAAGACAGTTGGATTCTCCTATTTCTTTCTTTATCTAGTTTTGTACTGTGTTGTTTTGGCTGAAATTTAGGTAGAAAAGATGGCCTCACATAGATTTGTAATTGAAAAAAGGAGAAATATTTTAATAGCAAATAAAATCTTAGCATTGTTATGAAAATAATTCTAGCCCAACAAACCACTACTTGAGGACCTCCAGGATCCATGGAGAACTGCTTTTGATAACTGCTAGAGTGTGGAAGGTGCAAAAAAGCAAACATTAGTTTGGTGTAGGGAAAAACTTGAAAAGTGGAAGGTACTTCCTTGAGAGATGATGAATTCCTCTTTGTTGGAGGTTTTTGAGTAAAAAGTGGGGGTTCACTTGCTGGGTATATTGCAGATGGGCTTCTTATATAGATAGATTCCTACTGAGGATCCTCTCAAATCAGAGAATTTGTGATTTTGAAGAGGTCAGTTCTTCTCATTTTACGCATAAGAGAACATAGAGATTAAGTGGCTTGAACATAACATGTAACTTATTGAGTTTAATATAATATTTTTAATTCCCTTTTATCCACAAGAATTATATTAATTTTTTTGTTTTAATGACCAATTCAATTAAATGACCAATAGTATTGAGAAAAGGAAATATTTTTGGATTATTCCCTATTCTGATATTTTTGCCAGTGTATACCATGATTAGTATGACTGATTAGGAGTAGACCATGTAGCAAGTTTGCAAAGCAGCTGGAGCTATGATGAATGATTCTAGAATCTTTCCAACAATACAAGCTGATTTTTTTCCTTTCTCCTTTCTACTAGAGATGGAGAAGCTCTACTTCTCTAGGTTGTGGGTTTCCCTAGCTATACTATTTCTATCATAGCTTATAATGCTGATAGGTAAAATCGGAGTGATGACAGCTAGCCAATGACGTCTGACTCTGGTTCTGGTTGCTAAGCTACTCAGTGCTGCTGTAAGAACACTCCGTAGAGCATTCTGAATTTTAAAAATTTACTTCATTTACCAATAAACATTCTAATTTTGGAATTGATATTTATAGCAGCTAAGTGGTTATTAATCCATATTGCATACCACAAAACAAGAGATTTTGTAGCTTTGTTTGTGAGTGTCTTCCCCATGGAGGCAGAAAAATAAAATAATTCAAGGCTCTTAATCTTCTTTGAGATTTTTTGTAGTGTCAGTAGACTTAATCAGGATGCAGATCAGATCAGCTTTTAAGTAAACTCAAGTTATCACCTTGAATTAATAAGCTTCCTATAATTTTTTCCTGTTTTAGTATACATGCAGTTAGGTTAGTTTAAGATAATTTAGTATAATAAACAAATATAGCTTTATACATTGGAACAAATAGTTTAAATAATTTTAGGATTTATTATTAATTATTATTAATTCACATAAATTTTCCAGAAGTTAGAGATGGAAGTCAGACTGTAGAGATCATTGGCTTGTAGTAACAGCTGCACCTCTTGTTTTTTAATTGAAAAAGAAAAGCATTTTATTGATGCTTTTTGTCAAAGTCTTTTTAAGAGAAAGATTGAACCTTTATGACAAATATAAACAAGTGAAAACTTCTGATATAATGACTTTATCTGCCAGGCTGTATAACATTCTGCTCTAAGAGGATTAAGATTCAAATTCAGAAGTTTTATCTTCAAATCCAGCATCCTTTCTATTGTGCTTTCATTCATCAATTGATGGGGGAGCCACTTAATTTACAGTTTTTTTCTACTACAAAAATGGTTGCTATAAATATTTTGGTTTATATTAGTTTTATTATCTCTGAGGCAGCTAGATGCATAATGGGTAGACTGCTGGATCTGGAATAAGGATAATTTGAATTCAAATGTAAGCTCAGATTCTTAACTAGCTGTGTGAACCTTATGAGTCACTTAACCTCTATCATTTGTAAATTGGGGATAATAATAGTATTTTTCTCTCAGAATTGTTGTGTGGGTCAGATGGATAATATCTATAATGTATTTGTAGTGAGATAATATTTGTAAAGAGTTTAGTAAAGTATATAGTAGGTGCTATATAAATGCTAACTATTATTATCATGGTCATTTTCATGAGTTCAAATCTGGCCTCAGACAGTTACTACTTCTGTAAGCCTTAAGTCTGATTGCCTCAGTTTCCTTGTCTGTAAAATGAGTTGGAGAAGGAAATGACAAACAATTGCAGTATCTTTGCCAAGAAAACCCCAAATGGGGTTACAAAGAATCAGACACTACTGGAAAATGACAGAATTACTATAATTATTGTCCCTATTTTATATTATTTTAAAGCTTAAAGAAAATAATCCCAGAGAGAAGAGATTTGTCTAAAGTCACATGGATGATAACTAGAAGGGATAGGATTTTAAACTACTTCCATTTTCAAAAATAGGACTCTTTGCAGATTCTCTCATTTGAGTATGAGGACACTGTTTTTAAATCATACAATACAATATAAAATGAAGGCTATTATTGTTGGTGAAGTCAACCTTTTATTCTGATGGTTTTCTCAAGGACACCTGAATGTGTGTTATGGAATAAACAAACCTTTTGAATGAATGACTAGATCATTGGCTTTCATTACAAGTATCCTTGTATTGTAATGTCCATAAATGGAAAGGATCTAAGTCACTGTTAAATATCTATATCTCTAAAACACACATGTCAGAGTCTTCTATAACATGAAGAGCTTATGTACATCTTAAAGCAATTTTATACTCTTTTGCCTTATTTCTTTGTCCAGAAAAGGAAAATCTCCCTACTAGTTATTGTGAAAGGGGTATCAATGGTGGGGACAGGAGTATCAATGAATTTTGCCAACTCTCCTGCCAATGAATTGGCCTGGTCTTCCACCAGCCTAAGTCTCAAAAGGTCTATGGTGAGTGTTAAGATGCCTGTGGTTCCATGATGCTCTTTTGTCCCTGAGGACAATCTAGCTGTGTATGACCTTTAATATTAATCTTTTCTTCAAAATTTTACTATTTCCTTCTTTATCTCTCTGCAACTAGTCTATGGGTCCACCACCTTCCTGTCCCTTGTCCCTTGACCTTTGTTTTTGTTGAGTCTTTTTAGTCATGTCCAACCTTATTTGGGCTTTTCTTGACAAAGATACTGAATGGATTTGCCATTTCCTACTCCAGCTCATCTTACATCAAAGCAAACCAGGGTCAAGTAATTTGCTAGGAAGTACCTGAGACTGGATTTGAACTCATGATGATGAGTCTTCCTGATTCTGGGCCCTGTGCTCAAGTGATTGAACCACATAGCTGCACTGGTTGCCACATATTAGGTGCTTAATCAGTATTTATTGACTGACTGTCTATATTTTAGCAGTTCTAGTATGATCAGAAAAAAAATCAAAATTTGCCAAGCTTGATGGTATATGTTTATAGCTGCTTTAGCCATAAAAGTCATTTATTAATCATTTGTGGTAAATTTTCTTGGCTGTGACAATTTTAAATTGATTATGTACATGGAAGATCACAAATCTGTTTAGCCATTGTCTCTTAATCTCTTTTGACCAATCTGTGAACTGATCTTTGGGGAGTTTTTGATATAGAAACTCCTTTTGCTCATCTAGATTAGCACTTCTCTGCAATTTATAATCTTAGAGAGTTCACTGGGACACTGAGACATTGAACATTATGCCATGGTTGCAATGCTAGTATATGTCAGAGACAGGACTTGAACTCAGACCTTCTTAACTTCAAGGCCACTTCTTTATCCATGAAACCATGCTGTCTTTCTGACTCACTGTTTGTGGTTATTGAGATGTTTTGGGAAGAAATTTTGGGGATGTTGGAAGATCAAAGTCTTCCTCCAAAGTCTCCTCTGTAGAAGGTAAACTTCTTTAGGTCATACCAAAATGGAAAGACTTTGAGAAAAGGCCAAGGATAAATGTTTGTTTTCTGAGGATCAGTTGAAGTAAGTTTGGAAAGGTTATCCACCAGCTTGGCAATAGGATGATTGATTTTTGAGCTGTAAGCAACTCTTGAAGGCCATTTATTAGGCATTGCAATCTGGAGGCAGAGGATATATACATTGATGAGAATTATAGATCCTTGAAGTATTAATGGTAGAAAATGGTAGGGCTGGCAAACTGGGACACACTGTCTGTCCTGCAGCTAGAAATATTAAGAATGGCTTCAAGTTGGATATGTTTTATGTCTGACAAGCTGCCAGAATGCCATAGGCATAGGATGATAAAAGCCATAGGATCTTAGAATTAGATTAGGAAGGGACTTGGGGACCGTTTAGTGTATTCTCTTCATTTTTTACAGGCAGAAACAAAGTTTTAGAGCAGTGAAGTGACTTGTCACTAAAGTTACTCAGGGTAGGATTTGAACCTTGGTTCTGGTTCAAATCTAGGCTGATGACAAAATACTGAAGATAAGTAAGCACTAAAGATAAAATAGGCAGTGACTTTCTCACTTGATCAGTTCCACACTTATGTATCTGTGCCATCATGATCCCACAATATAGTAGCCTGAGAAGATTTGCTTCTAGTCCATCTGACTTCATAGTTAGGAAGCTGATGGAGAATGGTGACAAAAGTGTGATTCTCTGCTTTTCCTTTCTTTTTTCCCCCTGAGGCAATTGGAGTTAAGTGACTTGCCCAGGGTCACACAGCTAGTAAGTGTAAAGTGTCTGAGACCATATTTGAATTCAGGTCCTCCTGAATTCAGAGTTGGTGCTCTATCTACTGTACCACCTAGCTGCACCAAAAAGTGTTATTCTCTGAATGCCAAGATAAAAGCCCATAAACTGTTATCCCACCATGATCAACATTTGGTGGCTCTCAGTAATGTCACAGCGTACCAAAACTTTCACAGTATTTTCACCTGTAAATTTATCTTCTCTCCTCACATCCACTGTTACCCTAAGTATTGTCTTCTTATTCCTACTATTTAATAGGTTGAGACCTGTTAGTAAAGAAGGAAATGCATTATATATAAGCTACTCATTGATAAATGATTTGGTGAAGGATGATTACTCATCAAATTAATGGAGACTTGCTTTATGTTAGTTCTTTAATCCCTTTTCAGTCATTGGAAATTCATTGTATGGCCTTGGGAAAGGCTCCTACATCAACTGAGAGTTGAACTAGATAATCTCTAAGCTTCTTTTCAATTCCAACATTCTCTATTAATAGCTAATATATATCTGGACTTTGCAATTTCCTCCCTCTCACTGATTTTTATAGTGCATATTTGAGAAATTAGAGTAACAAGATATTTTAAAAACATTTTTGAAAAAAATGAGATCACTTGTGATTATTTTAGTCTTACTCTGCCATTCTGGTCCAATATTTTATTAGAGTATACTGATAAAAAAGAAACCACATGTGGTATACTTACATATAAAAAAAGAGTGTAAAGGAAGACAAATGCAACTACTTCAACACTATTCTGAGCCTGGCTTTGCAAAATGAAATCGATTCTATTGAGATCATAAATTAATTCTGGATGGCCAATGGCCAATAGGGACTGAATGGTTTTTCAAGAGTAGTCTTGTTTTTGTACTTGTATCCTCAGAGCCTAGCCCAATGTCCTGCACATAGTAGGTGCTTAATAAATGCTGATTGTTTGGTTGAGTAAACAAAGGGACCTGGCACATTTTGATGCACCAGGTTAGGTTAAACAAATTTCAGGCTTTTGGGTCAGATAAGAATAGAATTAGAAATTGGTATATTTCCAGGGGCTGCACTCCTAAGATTCATCAACTTCTCTAGCTGTCTTTGACTATTTGTACCCCCACTGTTCCTCCTGAAGATTTTGATTCAACCAGCCTCCATTATTTCATATTACTGCTTTAGAGATTTGATAGCATTGGGATATTATTCTTGATTTTTTCCCTGGACTCACTGGCAAAAGTTGGGGTTCAGGTGAGGTGATATGTAACTTGATTACTTACTGATGGTATGTCTCAGAACACTACCTTGAGGAAATGTTAAGTCAGAAATCAGCTTAGTTTTTTCTCTGCTAGGTCATGGTGCTGTATAGGAAGAATGATCTATCTGGATCTGCGTTGGACTAGGGTGAAGTTAGTCAAAGTAGATTAATTGGCAACAGTGATGGCTAATCAATCTTTGGAAGCCTCAGTTCTGATGTGCCATGATTCATTATAATAATCAAATGAATATACTTGGCCAATTAATTAATTCTAACCATGGATATAGTATCATGTTAGAGTATAATACTTGAGAGCAGCTTTCATTTTGATAATTGACCAAGTTATGTCCAGTTTGTAGCCAATAGTATTTAACTACTCCTTTTGCTCTGTATTAACAATTGCACTGACCAGATAGATAGTACAAGGCAAAGAGCTTTTGAATTCTTATCCAAGAATGTAAATAAAATTGCCTTTAGTTACTTTTTTAATAGCAAGCATCACTCAACAACTACATGCTTTGCCTTGCCTCATTTTTAACTAATTAGTAATGTGCCACATATTATTTAACCAGCCCTTAAAAACATTTGTATTTAACAAAATGATTTTGCCACCTCTACTTTCCCCACCTTTTATTAGGTTGTTCCAAATCTTGGTGAATTCTCCTCGCCTTTTCTTTTTGATGTGTGTTTTTTCTTTGTCAGCTCACCTGACTTTGAACAGTTGACTCCAATTTTATTCTGAGAACAAGCAATCCTCACTTTCCACTACAGTTCATGTCATGGGCTCACAGCGTAAAGCAAAGTGTTGTAGAATGAATTGTATCTTTCCCTAGGAGCCATGTCTTTAATTGGTATGGGGATAGAGTGTGGGGCAGAAGTAAAGTCAACCTATGAGTGGCAATAATATATCACTAAGTAATATGACTATATAGTTACTTAAAAGATTAAAATTTATTTAAATTCCTATGAAATGTGCCTGTATGTATATGTACATACACATACATATATATAAGTATATATATATACATATATATATATATATGTATATATATATATACACTAATTATACAAGAACAGGAGAAGTTAGGGATATGTCTCCAAAATAAGACTTAGAGTGCTGTGTGTGAGAATAAGGAAGTAGATCTGTGTGGCTAGTTCATAGAGGGTAGAGAGAGGAGTATAGACTAAGAAGATTTGAAATATGGGTAGGGGACAAGCTGACAAGGGCTTTAAATGCTAGAGGATTTTACATTCAATCAGGATAGTGACAGACATCTTGGGAGGGGAATTCAGTGGGATTCTCCCATCAGTTCTCTCTTTCATGACTGAATTCCTTCTAACTAAGAGTTTTACCATCTTGGACAATGGAAAGAAGACAAAATTTTGTGTGAAGACCAAATACTTCCTGGGTGACCTTGAGAAATCATTTCTTTTTTTCTGGATCACAGCTTCTTTACCTGTAAAATCAGGACATTAGACTATATGGTCTCTAAGGACTTCCAGTTCTGAAGTGATGGATACTCTGACCGTCACCCAGCAACATTTGCCAAGGATTTCTGCATTTCCCTTTGTTCCCTTAGCCTTCTTAACACCTATTATATCTTAATGTTGCCAGAGGTTGCTTGTCATTGTTCAGCCTGGCTGACTTTTCTTGATCCTGTGGACCATCGTACGCCAATAATTGTCCCTGGGACAAGGGAATTTCTTGGCAAAGATGCAGGAATGATTTGCCATTTTCTTCTTTAGTGAATTAAGACAAAGAGATTAATTAATTGGTCTAGGACCAGATAGATAGTAAGTGTCTGAGGTTTTGAACCCAGGTCTTTCCAACTCTAGACTCAGTGCACTATTCACTGCCTAGCTCCCTCCCACTGACTTTATCTAGCTGTCTCTGTGAGAGATTACTAGTCCCTCTTTAAAGATCACTGCCTTAGATGAACACAGATTTGGGTAAATCCCTTGTTTTGGAATGCCTGAGCATATGGGCTCATTGCTTTTTCTTTTTGGTATTATACTTTATTTTCTTAAATAGAGAGAGTTTTAAATTTTAATTTACATTTATAAATAAATAAATATTTATATTTTTAATACAGTTATCTGAAAGCCCCTAGATGAAAGGTAAAATAAGAGTATAAGTGATTATTGTTGTAGGATGATTCATTTTCCATAGAAGCACTGGAATTATTCTGTAAGGGGAATCATTTTAGGAATAATTAAAGGAACATAAAATGGGTTGTTCCTTTACAGTCTGAGTGTGTGTGAGCGAGAGTTCTGTGAGTTGGAGTCTCTTCCCTTATTGTCTGGCAAATGGGAAACCCAAGGGATAAATAGGGTGCAAGATTCTGAGGAGGATAGCAGGACAGTCTGCCCAGTTCTTATTTTAATTTGTAACTTAACAAGTCTTCCTACTTTCTACATGGAAACAGATAAGGAAATGGTAGAGTTAGGTAGTCTGCAAAGAAAAAAAGATGTATTTTGGGAAACTTCACAAACGGTAATGTTTTGAATAGGCAACATGGCAACTGAATATACAATTATTAGATTTGGAGAAATTTGTCCATGTCTCTCAAGATGCTTTGCTTTTTTTTTAATGAAATAATATGATCCTCAGACAGTTGGATTTCACTAGTAGCTTCCTTTTAAGAGAACTTATAAATGACTCAGGCCATATTAAAGAAATGGGGCAGATAGATTGACTTCAAATAAAATCGGTTAGAGTTTTTTGAAAAAGCATTTTTTTTTGTATTGAGGGCTTCCATTAGTTGCAAAGTAATTCCTTAAGTGGATCTCAAGTCCATAATACAGAATTACAGTAATACCAAAATAGATTTATACCATTAAGGTGTATAGTATTGTAGTGCTCTCTTTAGTAAATGAAATGAGCACTTTTCTTATCTCAAGCTGAAAAATGTTCGACATTTCCTGGCAATGTCATTGTTGTAATGGCTCTTGTGTCTTTAGTGGATGGTGTGTAGCAGGATGGTACTTCAGTATACTTGAGATCTCTGTCAGACAAAATGAGAACAAT
This sequence comes from Myrmecobius fasciatus, assembly GCA_023553655.1. Taxonomy (NCBI): domain Eukaryota; kingdom Metazoa; phylum Chordata; class Mammalia; order Dasyuromorphia; family Myrmecobiidae; genus Myrmecobius; species Myrmecobius fasciatus. Next base: position 130,238 of record JAJPUD010000211.1, on the reverse strand, counting down.
AATGTGAAAAATGAGATAAAAACACTGCAACAGATAAATCAAGCAAGAAGCATTTATTAAGCACCAACTCTTTATTTAAAATATAAATATATTTATAAATATAAATATTAAGCACTGTCCTAATCACTAAGGACACAAGCACAGAAAATAAAACAGCCCTCTACTCTGCCAATTTACTTAATCAATGGATGCTATCTCCCAACCAATGGGATTGGCTCTCCCTTGGAGAATACTATCATTCTTTGTCATTCAAACTCAAAATCATCATCAATCCTTTCCCCCTCCCTTATTCACCTTTTGAAGCCTATTTATTCTACCTTCATAGTATACTATTTTGCTTTTATTTTTTCATTTTACCTTTCTACTGCCATTACTCTAGATTTGGCTCTTAAACCCTTACAGCCTTCTAATTCATCACTCCCTTTTTGTTTTCCTCTACTCTAGTCTCACCATATTTATCTTCCTACTCTAGTGCTACTATTGTTTCTTCCCCTCTCAGATTTTATTGTTTCTTCAGTGTCTATAGGGTCTATAAACTCAACTCATTCTCCATTATTTCTTCTTTTTTTAATTAAAGCTTTTTATTTTCAAAATGTATGCATGGATAATTTTTCAACATTAACCCTTGCAAAACCTTGTGTTCCAATTTTCCCCTTCTTCCCCCCACCCCTACCCCTAGATGGCAAGTTATCTAATATATATTAAACATTATAAAATATGTTAAATACAATATATGCATACATATTTATACAATTATGCTCTATTACTTCTTTAGATGAACATTTTGCTCCAGTTTGCTCAATTTCCTCTGCTATCTGACTTTTGAATTACTTTCCTGAACAGCCTACCCTTTCTTTGCCATCTAATTTTTGCCTTTGGTTAAGGCCTAGTTTAAATCTTTCCTTCTTGAAATGTCCCTTCACTTACCCTCTCTTCCATATTTTTTTTTCTTTTTCTGAATTTGGAATCATAAAATCTCAGACATGAAAGTATCCCCAGGGACCAGTAAATCTAACCCATTAGTGAATGAGAATCCTGTCTATAGCTTCTTCCTTAACAAATCATGTTAATTCCCTCTATAGAGAAGGGAAATATTTTGTTAGGTTAAATAGACTTCTTGTGCCACTCAGCTGTTATTGTTATACAGAAAATGACCTCTGCTAAGAAGATGTTCAGTTTATACTGACCATTGTCAACATTGTTTTTCATTAATAAGCAATACTTTTGTAATTGAGGAGACTTCAAAGAAATAAATGATTACAGTTGATAAGAGAGCCATAATCATGCTTTCAAATAAGGGGTTTTATTAATAATATTCCCTATTTGCAGAACCACCTGTTCAATTCTTAATTTCCTACAATTATGGAGGAGGATAAATGAAACTCTCATATGATCTTCAACAAACCCATAACAGACTGATTCTGAAGCAAAATTGCCTCAGTAAATTTTTACCAGATTTTGATCTTTCTGTATTCTGAAGGATGCACTAAAAATTGAGTATTGATGAAAGAGGCAGTTATTGAATAAACATTTGTTAAGCACTCACTGTGTACCAGACATTCTGCTGAGTACTGGAAATTACAAAGAAAGGCAAAACATAGTACCCTTTCCTTTTGATCTCCAGCATGGAAACAGTCAGCAGTGATTTTAGGGAAAATATGTACATTGATTACAAAATCAGAGGTTCATCATCAAAAACTTATGATTTCATTGATTGCCTTACCTTAAATTTGATATAATACAATCAAGACATCAAAAAGGATGTACACAAAGGAAAAATGGGCTTGCTATGGAAGCTGTGCTAACAGATGGATGGTTGTTATTAATGGAAAAGCTAATGCAAAGCACAGGCCAGTTTTAGGTTATTATTTTCAATTAGGAATCAATCATTCCCTAAATCCTTCTTATTGTGACTCTGTTCTATAGTTTGGGATACAATCAGATAATTTACTTTTTGAGCTTTTGACAAAAGGATTTATCTGAGGACTCAAACTTTAGATTCTCCCTTCACTTCCTTCTTGATAATTTGTTATTTCTTTTAGTCTTCTACTTCAATCATGCTTCATTGATTTTGCTTGCAATTTGTGCATTTATCAGATTTAGGAAACCCAGCAGTTCAGAAATAAATTGCTGTTTGTTCTGTTAGTATTGTTCAATCAAACTTTTTTCTTCATATCCATTGTTAGAGCTATCTCTACAGTATCTGAAATAAGGATGCCCATCTTGGGCTCTGAATTGTGAGGTTTCCAGGCTTGTTGTTTCTTACTTCTTGGGAGGCAGCTTTGTGGGGAGAGGGAGATGGTGATATCCGTTGCTGATAATAGACATCTGAGGCTTATTTAGGTGCATGAAATTTGACCTGCAAAAACATCACTACTGTCACTGGAATAGAGAAGGCTTTCCATAGATTTCTCAGGGTATTGCCATTTTGTCACTTCTAATTCCCCTTCATGGCTGTTCTTGATACCCACTTATACTTGATTTCCTTTTGCATAAACAATTTAGTGAGGGAGAGAAGGGACAGACTATCTACATAGTATGATTTGTCAAAGGCTCACACTTCTCTAGATATGATGTTTGGGCCTTCATCTCCTTTGAGGAAACTCATCTTGGGTCCCAATTACTGGCCTGCTGAGCTCTGTTGGACTTCGTTCAGTTTTTTATTTTTCCTCACTTGCCCGCAGAAATGAAATCCTTAGAAAACCTTTTATATATGAATCACAATTCATTTCCCGGTTTTCATATATGAAAATTGCCTTCTGGAGAAAGTATGCCATACAGTTGTCAGCAGTAAGGCTGCTTTTTGTGGTGGCAAATTCCTGGAAACAAAAGTAAATTTCTATCTATTTTTGCCCGTAGTCTGCCATATATGCTGAAGTATGGCTGAATGAATTGTGGCACATGAACGTGCTATAAGAAACAATGCATATAATGAAATCAGAGATGTATGAAAATTTTGTATGAATTAATGCAAAATAAATAAGTAGAACCAAGACAACAGTGCATACAATGACTATACTAATGGAAATGGAAAAAAAAAACAACCAAAAAATACAAAAAGTGAAGGTTGCAAAACTCCAAAGAACAAACATGACCTAAAGAGAAAATATAACTCTTCCCTCGACTCCTTCGCAAAGATAAGAGTTCTGTGGATATGGGATATTGTATATATTTTTAAAAGTACTGATTGGTTTTGCTAATTTAAAAAACATTTATGCTATAAACTAATATTCTGGGAGTGGGGACAGATACAGAATAAAATGTAGGTGACACAAAAAATATATGTTTATTTAAATAATAGTATCAGTGTTGACCAAACCATTCAAACTTGCTTATCCTAGTTAACAACAATACACATTTCCTAAAGGCTAACTATGGTTAGAAATAGTTTTTGGCCATGGAAGATGCCTTCACTTATTTATCAAATATTTACAAAGTGTTATGGGCAGAGTATTGTCAAAGGTATTAGACTGGCTTAGGAAGTGAGATATAAAGGAGTATCATGTCTCATATAGAGATGCATATAGATAAATATAGTATCAGAAAATGATAAATGCATAAGGACTACCAAGGGTTATTGCCATCAGGGGCTAAATGTCAATAAAGGTTTGTCAAATGAACAAATGAATGAATACACAGACATGAGAGACTGCTTGAAGGTTTGTGCCACTGAAATTGTGGCATCTACATTGACTTCTATTTCCAGATCAGTTCTGGAAAAGAATATGATAATGATAGATGGACTAGAAAAGTATTAGTTTGTTTTGTACCCAGGCAATGACTAGTCAAGTAATTGATCAATCAATAATCATTTATCAAGTACTAACTGTAAATGTGCCAGGCACTGAGCCAACAGTAGAGCATAAAACACTTCATATTTATGTGGAAAAGATAGGGCTGGACCCTTGAGATAAATAAAGAAGGAGATGATCTTTTTATATTAGTTTTTAAGAAACACCTTAAAGTTATATAAAATGGTGACTTGGAGATGCTTTGGTCAAGATTAACTAATTCACATAGGAACTAAGATTCTTATTCCAAATTAAAAAGTCCTGAATACTCTTTCCTACAAGGTAACAATTACCTTTTTATGACTACCATTGAAAATAAGTTTCATTTAGCTGTCTATCATGCCCATCAAGTAATACCATCAAAATGTTACCTGTTTCACAAAGATTCTGGAGTCTCCAGGAAAGCAGTACATGAGGAGGAGGAAGAGAGAAGCTATGAGGCTGAATCCACCCCCATTAGACACCAACAAATAAAGGGTGTTGAAACATGTGCCAAGTGAGATCTCTTTATTTTCAAATTTGTAGAGTCATTTGACATGACACTTTTTAAATAAAAATAACCTACCTGGTATCTTCTTTTAGAGACTCAGTTCTAGTTGACTCAGTCTTAAACTCACTCCCCAAAATAACTTGTCCTTGGAGTCACTATCGTTCAGCATTTAAAGCTTATGGGCTAACTATCCATTAAACTTTTCATTGTTCAAAGCTTACGTAGTCACATCTTTCCTCAGCTTACCAACTGGATATAACTTTGGAAGGTTTTTTATATGCAATTTAAAATGTATTTCATAACAGCTTCTTTGTGGAACACAGATAATTCCTTCCACTCCAACGCATACCCTGTTCTGCCCCAATATATTGTGACTTTTCTTAGTAGAGAGGATAATTGACCCATTTATTGTTTCCTTTCAGTTTGTAGTGGACCCTTGTGCCAGCAACCCTTGTCTCCATGGCAACTGTAGCACCAGTGAAGATGGATATCTTTGTGTTTGTGACGAAGGCTACAAAGGTATCAACTGTGAGCAAGAATCTCCCAGCCTCCCTGTTTCCGGTTGGACAGAGTCTCCAGGTCCAAGACAGCTCCAGCCTGTCTCCTCAACACAAGAACCTGATGAAATCTTGTCCCCCTCACAAGCAACTGTGACCCTTCCTACATGGCAACCAAAAGAGGGCCAGAAAGTTGTAAATATGAAATGGGATGAAATAGAGGTGAGAATGAATTTTTTAATATGGATTATTTCCCCTACATTGTAAGAGACTAGGAGTTCAAATGTATGGTCATTGATTTTTTTTTTTTGCTTTTTGCTGAGGCAATTGGGGTTAAGTGACTTGCCCAGGGTCACACAGCTAGGAAATGTTAAGTGTCTGAAACCAGATTTGAACTCAGGTCCTCCTGACTTCAGAGCTGGTGCTCTATCCACTGTGCCACCTAGCTGCCCTGGTCATTGATTTTTAACAGTAAAAATAGCCCTTCTAAGAAGATGAGAGATGAATTACAAGTTCAACTTGAATCTTCTACTCAGTATTACATGTATCTTGCTGGGTTACAGACAATGACTTCTATCTTTGTTGATTGTGCATGTATATACATACACAGAACACAAGCAAATCATTTCCTCTAAGCAAAGTATATGTAAAGTTGATTGGAATCAAGTTGAACTTGCATGGGTGTATACAATATAACACAGCAGTGCACATAAATTTATATGCACATATGTATCTATGTATACATAAATATATTTTGTGTAGTTACACATATATGAATATATATACCTATATATATAAGTAGATAGGTAGATAGTTTAGATCTGTAATTTCAGCCTCTTTCCAGTGCATAGCAGTTACTTATTCATAATTTATAGTCTTACAGAGTAGCTTGGGAGTTCTATGAGGTTAAAGAACTTTGCTTGGGATCATAAGCATCAAAGAAAAAACTTGAATCCAGATCTCCCCAATTCCAAGGCTACATTCCCCCTTCTACTCTACTACAACACCTCTCTTGTTGTATGCAGTAGCCCCTTCAGTAGTTACTTTGGAAGTAGAAAAAAGCAATAAAAAGGGAAAAAAGCCTACATAACATACAGTTTTGCTGGAGTGATTTGCTGATTAGACACTATTGTAACAGAACCATCACGGTTTTCCATCTCTCGGGTGGGATTGCATTGCCATTCTGGATTAAATGGTAGATTTAGAAGGGTATGGTTCAGTTTGTTGAATTTTCTAAAAGAAATGATAATGGAAATCTAACATTGCTCTGTGGGATCCCTCCAAAGGATGTTCTGTTTGGAGATTTTCTGCTGATGTTTAGGCTTTGTCCGTGGCATATCTATTTTGCTTGAATAGTGGATAGAGGGCCAGACTTAGATTAAGAAAGATCTTAGTTTAAAGCCAACAATGTAGAACATTGAAAAAAAAAAGAACGTGAGTTCAAATTTTGGCTTTGCCATTTGCTGTTTGTATGATGTTGGGGTCAATTACTTCGCCTCTGTGAGTCTCAGTTTTTTTCCACCAGTAAAATGAGATATTGGATAAAATGGTCCTTTCCACTCATCTAAATCTATGATACTGTGACCTGGAGATTATATTAGGTTTGTGATTCTGGGCAAGTCACTTAACTTCATATTCCTCATATTCTTTAAGTTGCTGAAAAATTGAGGATCTGCATTAGAAAAAGAAATTTCCACACAAGAAAAATTTCCTCGATAGGAAACCTGTCTAATCATCCTCCAAACAAAAACCTCCAAAGCTCAAACAAACCAAACTTACCCCTCTTTCTAACCTAAGCCACTTCAATGTGGTTGAAAATGAATGGCTATCAACCTGAAAACATTTATAACTGTCACTGTATGATAGGAGATGCCTATTTATAGAGTCCTCTTTGAGGCTGACTTTGTCGATTTTTATTTATTATTTTAGTAATAGCAACTTTCATTTGTTAATACTTGTTAGACTATGAGTTATTATGCTTTTATGCTTTCCTCTTGGCAAAAAGTTATTAATAGATCCCCAGATCTCACTGAAGGAGCAGATTATTTAATAGATTCTTTAACTTGTGTAATGGATATAGGAATTGGGAATTATGTAAGCATTCATTTTCAGTTGAATTGAAAGGATAAAGATTTTCATTATACATTCTCTATATATAGTGTTGAAGACAGTCATGAGTACATATTGTTAAATATTTTGGAGTTTGAGTGAGAGAAATCATAGATCTTTACTATAAAAGTAAACTATACTGTAGTATAACTATATCTGAGAAATTCCCCATTTTTTGGAGGGTCCATTTTATTTTATTTTATTTTTTGTTTTTTTGCTTTTTTGCTGAGGCAATTGGGGTTAAGTGACTTGCCCAGGGTCACACAGCTAGGGCATATTAAGTGTCTGAGACCAGATTTGAACTCAGGTCCTCCTGACTTCAGGGCTGGTGCTCTATCCACTGAGCCACCTAGCTGCCCCTTGGAGGGTCCATTTTAAAGTAATAATGTAATCTACTTTCTGTTGTCTTTTTCTAGGCAAAAAGAGGATATATAAAACATATATTTATCAGATGACCCATTTTTAGAGGGGCAAATGATTTATGAAGCTGCAATCAGCCTAGGTTCTAGTGCTTCTTCTGCATATTCCAAAATATGGTGAATTTATGCCCTTTTCAGTTAAAAAATTGTTCTCAAATTATGTTAGACTTCCTCGAATGCATGACAGATGTCATTTTCAGCTTATCAGGAATCCTCTTTAAAAGGAAGTTAATTATCCTGTGGTCTCTTAAATCTGTGAATAGGTTGACAAGAGGTGGTATTCTTCTTGTGATAAATGTAAAAATTGATTTGTTCCATCTTTATGTCCCAGTGATATTTTGTACTCAGGAGTCTAGAGATAAATTAAAAGAAAGATAGTAGCATAAATACATTTAGACTTAATTCTACCTCTTTAGAAACATGAGAATATTTTAGACCTCTTATAGCAAATGAGGTTAATTTTGATCCTTGTCAAAATGCAAGCTATCCTCCAGATGAAATTGGAAACACTTTAGAATCATAATATTCAGGGTCTATTAATGGGATCTTTTCATGAATAGTACTTATAATCTTTAGAGATTAGGTGATAAGAATCAGCAACTCCCATTCTATAAGAAGAGATTAATCCAAGAAGAGTGAATTCTTTCAACAATAATCTTTTCCCCTTTTATGTGTGACATGAGTGAATGATATGTGGGGAGTAGGGCTACTTTAGGAGGAAAGGAATAATTTGCCCAATATAATTCAGCAGTATGATCATGATGTGAATAAAATACCTCTTCTTGAGGAAATGCTTTTTCATTCTGAGATAATTTTCCATTTGTTTGTTTTGCAGAAAAGGGCATTTTCCTTTTACTAAATATAGATACTAGTGTTTTTCTTCTATGGATTTTTGTCATTAGAAAATAAAAAAGAAAAAACATATTTACATGTATACACATGTAAATGGTACTATAAAACAAAGCTAAAGGACACTTACCTCACTAAAAAACCCTGGCTACCTATGTAAGGATATATGGCTCACCTCTGAAATAAGAGAACTTTTACTGAGACCCAAGCTCCTATCCTTCATCCTTTATTCTTTCCCTTCCCCCATTAGTTGTGAGTTTTGGTGGACTTTTTTCGTCATGATTAGGAAATAATTTTTCCTAATTAGCATGATACATTTTAAAGACTAATCTTGATCTTTTAAGTGTTCATCTCTATCCCAAAGGTGCTCAAGAAGGATTTGTTGAATGAATGAAAAATTGAAAAATAAAAAGATTAAAACCTTTATTGCTTCCCTCAACTCAATCTTTTCTATTACTTTAATTCATTGAAAGCCCATGAGGGAATTTCTGGGTGTTAAAAGGATAGATGGCTTCTCAGTTCTCAGGGTTTTTTTTTCCTTCTTACTTAAACAGGAACTGAAAGAATACTATTGATGGTATTTCCTTCTGATAAGATTTATTTTCCTTATCAACATATCAACAATGAAAAATAACCAGCCATTATTGCTTTCAGATAATCCCGGATATTGCCTGTGGGAATGCCAGTTCTAATAATTCTTCTGGAGGCCGGCTGGTATCCTTTGAAGTCCCACAAAACACTTCAGTAAAGTAAGACTGTGGTTTTGTTTACTTGGTTTGAGTTGCCTGATTTTGCAATGATAGGTATCATAGGAATACTATATTTGATAAATTTTTAGAGGGTTTATTGTGTCTGCTGGAAATTTTCAATTAAAAAAAATGACCCATATAATTCTTAAGGATGTTTGGTAGAGTTTTAGGTTTGTTTCTGAGACAACATTAAATATTTGATGGGTTAAAATATAAAGGCTGTATTCTATATAGGACGTATTCTTGTAACCAGCTTATTGCTGAAAGATCTCAACAGTTATATGTATAGGCACAGCCATTGCCACTCAGGAGCAGAAAAAGTGTCACAGAAATGATGTAATTGTTTATCTGTACCTGTGAAGCTGTTTGACAGCTTCACAATAAGATCAAGAAGGCAGTAGACATATGTTAAGATCCAAAAGCAGGTGAATGTCTTCAAAAAAGATGTTGAGGCTTTAACAAATTTCAGTGGGTTATTGGGTCACTTAATATTCAAATTGCAAATTAAAATATTAATTTTCCTTTGACCCCAAATTGATGAATGAAAATAATAAGGAAATCTCCTCCCTACTTTTTTTTTTTGCAGAGGACACTACCATCTTCCCAGCAACCCGTGGATAACATGGGAATCAGTCTCAATTTTTCCCTCTCCCTCATCTTCCACATTTATTCAATCACTAAGTTTATTAACAAAGTGATGTTTGAATTGAACCTGAAATGAACCTGAAATGAAGTAAGAGATTTTATGAGGTTCAAGTAAGGAGGTAGAATATCTAAGTATGGGTAAAAAGAATGGAGGTAGACTATCTTGGAAAGGACAGAAAGCATTCCTTGTTGTTAAGGAAAACTGGAAAGTAGTTTGACAGAATTTGGATCTAGAACAACAATTTATATCATATATCACAGGATATGCTATCTGAATACAAAAGGCAATACCATTAAAAAAAAGATGAGAAGAGATGTAGATCAGTTATCTTTCTCAACTATGGTTAGAGATAAAATTTTGATAAAGAATAAACAAGATATAGACATAGTTCCCCAAAATAGTAACTTTTTGTTATGTGAAATTGAAATGTTTTTATCTAAATAAAATTATTACAACTAGAATAAAAGAAGGGCTCATTTGGATATATGCTTTCTCCATTTACATATCCACCACAGAGTTTGGGTTCCCATAATCTGTTGTCCAAGACAGTTGAAATAATCTACTTCCAGTATTTCCTATAGCCAATCTATCTTCCATATTGTAGCTGAACCCATGAGACATTGCCAGGATCACACAGCTAGCAAATGCCAGAGTGAAAAGTTGTGGATATGAGTGTCACTCTAAGGCAATGTTCCCTGTCCCTAGTTTACTGCTAGAATCTTTATGCCAAGCTATATATAATGTTGGTCATATGACTTTAACCACATTACTGGATACATTCCCTCTTGAGGCTTTTTATGAAGGAAGTTGTAAATTCTTGATTTTAAAGAGAATTGATCCAAATCCTTCCTACTTTCCTCATTTTATACATTATGACACTTGAATGTTGTTCATGCCCCAAAGCATAAGTCTTCAACATCTTTTTGGTCAGGAGTTCTTTTTTCCTTTTTGAAAAGCCCTGAGATTTCTATGGGATGGAGTGTAGACAATGGGAATTCTACCAAATGAAGCTCAGGAGTGAAAATAGAATAAGAACTACTCTGGCTGATTGTATTCCTTCCCAGACTGGAACCCAAGCTGATTGAACATATGTAGCAGCCATCACTGGCTAAAAAATCTGTTGATAGACCCTGACCTAGTGACTGGAAACTTCCTGTGATAAATATTTTATCTCTCAACATACAACTTTCATTTTTCATTTTTCATCTTCTAGCCTCAGTGAGATAAGGAATAACTAATTACTCTTTTTGAATATTATTACCTGTCATATGCTCTCTTTGAATAGCCTTCCATTCTAATTGTCCCAGTTCTTTTTAGTTTTACCTAAAAAAGCTTTTGTGTTCTTCAAATATTTTAATTATTCTTCTATGAACCAACTGGAATTTCTGCCAATTCCTCTTAAAATGATAGTGATTTGAACTAAACACAGTGACTGGCTGATTAAGGCTTCATTACAATGGAAGTATTATTGCAAGGGTCTTGAATGTGTTCTATTACTTAAAAAGTTACTCTTCACCTAATATTGTATCCTTTTTGTGTATAAATTTGCGTACAAATTAATTTAACTATGATGTAGTGAAAGGAGCCCTCTGACCTCAGACCAGCTGTACCATTTTGGTATGCCTTAGTTTCTTTGTGTGTAAAATAAAGCTAATAATATGTATAATAGGGACATTTTTAGGCTCAAATGTGATAAGAGTCATGAAGTGCTTTGTAAACCCAAGAGGGACATATAAAAGACATCTATTATTATTATTATTATTTAAATTCTGGCAGTTATCTGATGAACAATTATGGGACTAACCTTTGTATGAAAGAACATACTATTTAGTTTATACTTATTAAAATGGGTATTGAAAGTTTTCAAAAATTAAGATAATTTAGCTCAGATCTTCTATACCATTCATAAGAAGCTACTTTCCACATTTTGAATGAGAATAGGAGATAGAATCTCAATTTTAATATGTAGAAAGCCATGCACAATAAATGAATAAAATAGGTAACCAGATGGCTTATTTGCTTATAATAATGGCTAGTATCTGTATATCCCATTAAGGTCTTCAAAGAGCTTTGAAAGTAGAATTTCATTTTATCTTGGCAACAGCTCCAGAAGGGAGGTACCTATTTTTATGGATGAGGAAATTGAGGCAAACCATTGGGACTCTCTTCATCTTATTATTATCATAATTTTTTTTGGTAGTTTGATTGACTGATACTTAAGATGGATTTTTCCAGAAGATGATTTGTGACTCACTTTTCCCTTTGCTTTCATTTTCAGGATTTGGAAAGATGCCACAGCATCACTTATTTTGCTCTGGAAGGTCACAGCAACTGGGTTTAAGCAATGCTCTCTTATTGATGGAAGAAGTGTTACTCTTCTCCAAGCACTGGGTGGCCTTGTGCTCTCTGAGGAAATGCTTGCATTGGGAAATAATTACTTTATTGGTGAGTTTATGAAAAATTTCTTTCCCCCAAAAAAACCCTCATTAAAAATTTAATTTAGTTATTAGACAATTTGGAAGTGTTAACATCCATAATTGTCACATAAGATATAGAGCCCATTTATTTTGATTAACAAGTATTTCTAAAGTAATAATGCCACTGTGTATTCTTGATGTTTATTTTAGAGACATTCATTTTTGGGTATACATGTATATTTGTGTGGATGTGTTTGTCAGACTTTGATAAATGTCAAGCAAATATAAATATAAATTTATTTTTTTTCTATTGGGATTCTGTCTACTTAGCCGTTCTTAGTGATTTAAAATCACCAAATTACCTTCTAGCTATTTGTAATAGATTTGGGGTGGAGTAAGGAAAGAGAATAACTCATCCCTTTACCACTCAGAATAATCGACAATCTTCAATAAGCCACAATGATTGGATTGAAGGTGCTCCATGTTTATTGATAGAGGAGGAGCTCCTTGATTCCAACTTGACTTATCATTTGGAAAAGGGTACGTGTGTGCCCTTCTACTCACTTTGAAGCATTCATTCCAAGCTCTTTCAGAAAATCAAATATTGTGTCCATATCTCAAGAGAGCAGAATTGAACTATCTAGATCCTGGCACATGAATTAATTTGACCATAAATAGTAGATGGGGTTTAAGAACATCTTGTTCTGAGATCAAAAGATTTGCATTCAAGTCTCACCTCTGATATTTGTTACTTGTGTGACTTTCTGGATTAGTCAACTAACCTTCCCTAGATTTAGTTTCCTTCTTTGTGAAATGAAGGTCTCTCTTTCAGTACTGGGTCTATGGACCTCTATGATCTTCCTCTCTCTTTATTCCTGGAGGTCAGCATATTAGAAGGTTCTTTCTTTTCTCCTTGAGGTGAGCAGAAAATCAGGTTTCATTTCTTCATCATCCTATCTCTTTTGCTCTCCTTTTGAGCTCTGGACCCCTACCTAGTTTTCTTTTTCTCAGAAGACTTAACAAGGGATAAGAAAGTTTGGAATAGCTATTGCATTGAATAGCATAGAGGAAATTAGGGAGGGGTAAAAGAATTGCCTTGCTCTGGTGAGGGACCACTTATAATATTGTAACTTAATGATAGATGCTACTTAGTATCTATTGCTAGAGTATACAAGTTCTTATCCCTCTGGGAGAGCAAAAATAATCTTGATTTTAATGAGAAAGTAAATGGAGTCAGAAAAGCATCTCAGTGAGAAGAGCCAGGGGAAAGAGCAATAGAAAGAAAGAGGAAGTCCATACAGCAGATGAGATAGGTAGGTAGACATGGAAGCATCCCATGAGCCAGCAGATAATAACTAGTGGATAGGACCCTTAACTGACAAGCTAATCAGTCTGCAGAGGAGTGTGAAGGAGAAACTATTTTGGCTTTCCTAAGGGTTTTCTTATTTTCACTAAACCTAATTTCACTAGAAATAAGCAAAAAGACACCCCCACATTTCTCCCACCTTCCAAAATAAGTCAGAACATAGGAGTTTCCACCACATGGTTGAAATAAATGCTTCATTGAATAGATATAATTTGTCCATTAAGTCACATATCTGGGACCCTTAAGAGTTCTCTTAAATGTAGCTTTGTTATGGAAGAACAGAAGAGACACTTAAATGTTTGGAGGCCTCACTAATGGAAACTATAAATCACATTGTGGAAACAATTTCTTTTTAGGCGTACTTTGATTGTTTAGTGAAGGAAATTATAGTTGTGTGTATTTGAAGGGAGAATTTGGCTTGTTTTCAGATTTTAGAATGTAGCAATGCATTATTTCTTTCTAAGTAATAATAAAATATAACAAGCACTTTCACTACTTATATAGTGATTTGATGTTTGCAAAGCCTTTTATATTCATTATTTTATTTGAACCTCAGAACAACACTGAACTTACAAGTATCTTCATTTTACAGATGAGGAACTGAGGCACAGAGAATAATGATTTCCCTGTATATAAAATTATTTCTCTATGGTTATACATCTGATATCAGAATTTTAGTCTGTTTTCCAATAAATGATAATAAAAATAAGTCACATTTTTTCTTGTGAAAAATTTACACAAATGTTCCTTAAAATAATCTGATGAAGTGGCTTAGCCCTATTGTATAGAAAAGTAAGGTCTTTGATATCTTAGCAGTGTTTGTATTTGAAAAACAATAGACCCTGTTTTGAATTTTTTCATGAATTGTATCATGAATTTAATTATATTCTAGGTGGTTATACAGAATTTGAAAGGTAAAGATCTCCTTAAGTCAGTCTACTTCTACTCCTATTGAATTGAGTAGATAGCAGGGACTTCTGGGAAATTCTGCTTAAATGAAGTTCAAGATTCATGAAGATACATCTTTTCGTCTAAAAACCATTCCCACAAAAGTTTTGCTTTACTTAAAGTTCATAATTCCATACTTACTTGGGGTGAATCATATTTTTTCAACTCTTTAATTTACTAATACCTAAAATATGTAGAGGAAAAAATTTCCAAAATGTGGTACACTGGAAATAATTTGTAGTGAAATCCTTTGTTTTTTAACTTCAGTTCTTTGGAAGCCTGTGATTTGAATTAATTTGAATTTCCAATGCAGAACATCCCAGGTGTTTCATGTTAAGATCACAATCCTCTTTTTAAAAATTTTTTAATAATTAACTAAAAGCAGAAGACAGTATTGTTACGTTATCTCCTGTAGAAGGTATGGCTGACTTCCCAATAAAGACAAATTGGCTACACCCACACACTGGGAACTAATCCACAATTTCTAAAATCATCTTTGTTATTTTAAAAGAAACAATTAATGTATTGTAATCAACATAGATTCCTTGCACTTTATATAGTAATATGTATTTAATACTAAAAAAGGCATTTCCTTTGCAATCCATTTTACACTTCTGGGATTTCAAAGTTCTATTGATTTAACTGTGTACCAGAATATTGTTTGGAAATACAATTACAACAATAGACTTTGCCCAGTTGTTGAAGTGGAAGTGAGACTGAGGAGATGATGACTAGAATGCAAAATTCTTCTGTGGACTTCTGTGAATATGTCTTTAACTATTAGACTCTGTCCCTTTCTGGTAATCAATTTGACTTTTTCAAATTGTCAAGAAAATGTATTTGTTAAGCATCTATCTATGTGGAAGGTTGTCTCTAATTGTAAATGGTGAAGGGAAAGTAAGAAAAGGGGAATAAGTATTTATATAGCAACTACTATGTGCATGCTAAGCACTTCACAAATATGATCTCATTTGATCCTCACAGCAGTCCTACAAGGTAAGGACTGTTTTATAACCACTGTACAAATGAGGAAAATTGGGAAGTAAGAGCTTAAAGTATTTGCTCTGGATCACACAGCTATTCATGTCTGAAGTAGCATTTGAATTCTGGTCTTCCTGACTCTTATCTCTAGTTCTTTCAATGAATTGTGTAGGGTGTAGGTCTACACATAAAGGGAAGCTGTAGTAGTAGTAGTGGTAGTAGTAGTAGTAGTAGTAGTAGTAGTAGTAGTAGTAGTAGTAGTAGTAGTAGTAGTAGTAGTAATATTAACTGAAATTCATGTAATGTTTTGAGTGGCTAAATGCTTTACACTTGTTTACCCATTTTAGTCTTATAAACCTGTAAGATAGGTGTTATGATTACTCATTTTTTTAATAGCTGAAGAAACTGGAACTTGGGAAGGCTGTTACAGACCCTCCCTAAGGTCACACCTTTATCAAGTTATCTGAAGCAACATTTGAACTTATATCTTCCTGGCTCAAATATATCCACACTGTACAGGGTGTGCCAAAAGTCTTAGTGTATAGCTTACCTCTGCTTAAACAATGTATGCTGCTCAGACCCAAGGCAAGATGAATATATCTAAGGTTTTTATTATTAATTTTATCATTCCTATTGTCAGGGCTTTGTTGGGATATGGAGTAGTTTGGATACTCAGTTTATTCACTGCTTGGGTTTCAATACATCAAGAAAGATCATCAGTGAGCATCCCAAACTCATCTAAAGCTCAAATTTGTTCATCCTTTTAGAGACCTACACAGTGGTGAATGCCTCCTCCAAGCAGATACCCCCTCAACATTCCTCTACCTTTTTCTCCTCTACTTCCTTCTTTTCCTCTTCCTACTTTTCCATCCTCTTCCTTTTTCTTCATTTCACTTAGTTCTGAGCTGATCCATTACATCAGAAGGCCATATTTCTCTAAAAAATAATGCAGTTGGTAGTGAGTCAGTTTATAAGTTCATAAGATTCTTAATATTAAGCTTTCCTGCAAACAGAAAAGTGAAGACTTTTGGTGTACACTGCTGCTTATCTCTGACCTGCTTCATATTAAAAATCCCTAGGTAGGAGGTCTCTCTATCCTTCAGAATTCTGAATCTTAATCTCTTTTGAATACTCAAAATTGTATATGTACATAAGAGTTCCTTTTCTTTTCCTAACAGTGGAGAGAGACCACTGGGAGTTTGACATTTAGCTTGAGAAGGGGTGAGAGTGGTTTATCTCCTTGTAATTAGAATTCTGCCACCCTCCCAGAAGGGTAGCTACAGATCTTAGGGAATCCTATTAGGGAGTCACAGATTTATAGGTAGAAGAGGATTTACAAGTCATCTCATTCTATAACTGAGGAAGTGGAGGTCCAGTGCCATTACATGACTGGTGCAAAGCTGCAGAGCTTATAAACTGCTGGGTTGGGATTTGATCTCAAAGCTTTCTTCCTCTAAAACTGTTCTTTTTCTCTAATCCAAGCTCCTAAAAATCTTGGACTTTTAGTAGCTGAATGGAGAACCCAGGGGGCTGACCCCCAAACCAGTTCTATATAAACAATGACACCCTTACTCAAGATTCTAGTAAAATGACTTGATATTCAGAAAACATTATTGAAATTTCCTTAAAGCCTCATAAAAGCCTGCATTTGCACCTATCTCCACTACCTAAGTCTTTAAAATTGCAGGCGATATCCATTTGCTAAAAAAGGGAGATCAGTTACTGAGCATCCTGCTGCCAAATGACATTCTTCTTCCCTCCCCCATCTATATTCTATAAAAGTAACTTCTGCTTTGCAGTGGCTAGCAATTTTTATCTTGCCAATAACAATAAAATTTTAGAATTTTAAGACTTAGAATTAGAAGGAACTTTAGAGATCACACAAGCCAGCTTCTTTCCTCTTTGACAAATGATGGAACTGAACAGTATGAAGTAGAGAGATTTGATCAAAATTCCCCAGACCAGAATTTGAACATCAAGGCATCTTACCCTAAAGTCTTTTTGTTTGTTTGTTTTTGCTAAGGGAAGGGTCTTTCTTGAGATTTTTGTTTTTAAGACTCAATTTCTACCTGCTTTTAAAAACAATTACTTTTAGAGAAAATCCTTGGACGAATTTGTTACAAGAAGCATAATCTTCAATGTATACCATAAGATAATTATAGAAAATATGGCAAGTCTATTTATATATAATATTGATATTTTTGATATTTTTAATTTTTTAAGTTTATTCTATCAACATGATGACAATAGCAGTAATAAAGACATTTAATTTTACATAATTCACTTTTATTACATTTCTTCCTAGAAATCAGGTTTCCATGGGGGAATTAGTGCTTTCTGTAGAAGGAAAAAGAAATCATAGATTTTGAACTGGAAGGGACTTTAGAAGTCATCTTGATCAACCTCCTGTTTTTATAGCTGTGGCTTGCCTAACCTTACATAAGTAGTAAAAAACTGGACTGGAATTAGAATCCAAATTTCCTGACTCTGAATTCAGCACAATGATATAATTTTTTTCATAAATATGTGTATTTTAAAAAGCAATTTGTGTGTTCTTATCCAATAATATTAAACTCAAATAGGAATGAGGGCCACTAATCTATACATAAGATAAGTCTTGTCATTGACAGACACCAAATATTTCCAATTTTCATTTCACTAGGATAAAAAATACCTTTAGAATTTTATTTCCACATATCATATGATTTCATATGATATGAATAAACATTTCATAGAGGGAAGATGATAAATGCAGAAGAGAATGTGGAAAAATTGGGACACCAATGCATTGTTGGTGGAGTAGTGACCAAGTTTAATCATTCTGAAGAACAATTTGGAACTATATCTGAAGGGCTATAAATCATACTACTAGGTCTGCATCCCAAAAAGAATAAGGACAAGGGAAAAGGACCTGTTTGTACAAAAATATACCAGTTCTTTTTGTGGAAGCAAAAATTTGTAATTCAAGGGGATGCCCATCAATTGGGGAATGGCTGAATAATTGTGGTATATAATTGTGATGGAATACTGTAAAAAATGACGAGTGGGATCATTTCTGAAAAACTTTGGAAGATTTATATGAACTGACACAAAGAGAAGTCAGTAGAACTAAGAGAATATTGTACATAGTAACAGCAATATTGTAAATATGATCGACAGTGAGAGATTTAACTATTCTGATTAAAACAAAAATCCAGGAAAATTTCAAAGGAGCCATGTGAAAAATATTCTTCACCTTCAGAAAGACATGGAACTGATGGATTCTGAATGAAGATTAAAGCATACCTTATTAAAAAAATTTCTTTTTTTGGATTTGTGTTTTCTTTTGCAACATGACTATATCAATGGACTGGAACCAGCCTATAACTTGTGGGTGGTTAGAACCAAAGAAGAACAGGCTAGAGAAAGAAGAGGCAGGATACAAACATAAGTAATTAATTTCAGGATGAGGAAAATGGCATTTGCAAATGGACGTTTCCCCTCCTAAAAAGAGGGCTTAAAATGCTGGACTACAGGCAGGTTTTATATAGGACAAGTGGGTTGGATTATGACATAATTATTTTTAGGTCTTGAGTTATTGTTCTCACAAAGCGCTGTGGGAACAATATTGTCCCAACTCTTGGGGATCACACCCGTCCTATGGGTCACAGAACCAGAGTTCTGTGATGGGAACAGTACCCATCATTTGACAAGGAACAGGAATTATGACTATGTGATGGATGGCCCTGAGAAATTGGGGGAGCAAAATCCTTCAGTGAACACCTGGTGCTGATCTAAGCAATACATTTTACTGGAGGGTGATATCATCCTGAGCACAAAGGATTATTGTTATGTTAAGCTCAGGGCACAGCCTGATTGCTGAGCTTTAGCTCTGGGAAACAGTGTATCTCCAAAATATTTTGACAGTCAATACGGAAATATGTTTTTCAGGATTTCACATGTATAATTTATAGCAAATTAGTTGCCTTTTCAGAGGGAAGGATGGTGTGTGGGAGGGAGGGAGGGAAGGAGAGAATTTGGAATTAAAAAGTTAGAAAATTAATGTTAAAAAACTTAAAAATATTTATTTGGGAAACATTTAACAAAATTAAAAAATATTTAAAAGAAACACAGGGTCAAGCATAGATACTTTGGCAACTCCACTAGATACTTACTTTCTATGTTGACATAGAACCATTAATGATTCCTTTTGAGTTGATTATTTAACTCATTTTGATCTATGAAATCCTACTATTATCTAGCCCATCTCCATCTTTGCCACAAGAGTTGCCCCTCTTTTCACCTCATGAGAGGGAACACACCTTGTAGGCTCTATACTTGTAGGTTCCCAAGAGAATTGAATTCAGTTGAACCACTATCTCTCAAGGTAGCCTATTCCACCTTCAGACGATTTTCATTGTTGGAAAGTTTATTCTTGTTCCTCACACCATATTTGTCTGGCAATACTAAACTACAATTAAATAATAAAATACAAAATGTCAGTGTTCTCTTTGGAGATTTCATCCCCTCTCCCCCACTACAATGAAATTCCAAAGATTTTCTTATATTGTATTACAAAAGTAATTATTAAGGAATATGGTGGGGTGGAGTGGGAATATGGGAACTTTGAAAACACTTAATTTTGCCTCTAAAGAAATGTTACTTTTGGGAGACAGAAATTTGGAAGAGAATTGTCTCATAGAATTATATTGCCCTTTTCTTCAAAGTTTGAGCTTCAACAAAGAAAATGCAAATTTTTTTTTTTTACTCTGTGGTCACTGTTCAAACCCCAGTTGAATGTGAATTTTGCCCGTTGCATCCCAGAGGGAAGCCAAACTGCTTGTTATAGGGCACTAGAGAAAAGATACTTGGAATTCACTTAAATAAAAGGCAAGGACCAGAAGAGAAAAAGGACTAAAAAGATGGTGAGGTCCATGGAGTTCATTTCAGATCCTCTTATCTTTCCTTTGTTTTCAGGGTGCATAGGTTTGAGGTATATAATAGTAGCTCACGTATCTAGAGCCCTGTTAGCTTTCCAAACCACTTTGCTCACAACACTGTGGGGTAGTCAGTGAAAGTCCTATTTTAGTCTAGGAAGTTGAAGCATAGAAAGTGAAATGTTATAGCTACTAAGAGTGCCAGAATTGGAACTTAGATCTGATTGCCAGTCTGGTAATTTTTTTCCTGTAACATCCTTTCTCACCAAAGTACCTAAATTGGTTGAATATCAATTGAAAACATATTTCAACTTCATCAACAAGAATGATCACTCACTCTGATGACCATAGATCATATTTCAGCAAAGTTCAAATTATTGGCCCTGAAACTTGTCTTTCTCTTCTGTCTCCCAAAAATGTCATCAAATGGTGCTTAGGGTATTTTATTAAGTCCCTAGTTTGTTCCTCATGGCATAAATGAAAAATATATTCATGCCATAGAATGTGGGAGCTAAAAGAGATTTGAGAGATCAAGTGGTTTAACCCATTCATTTCCTAGATGCGGAATCAGCCCCAGACAAGTATGGTGATTTCCTCAAAGTCATAAAACTAGTTAGTTATCCAACTTAAGTCCAGTGTCCCGTGGTCCTATTGCTGGATGAATGAATGAATAAAACATTGATTAAATACGTTGTGCAAATCACTGGGAATACAAAGAGGAAACAAAACAGTCCCTGTTTTCAGGAATTCACATTTTAATGGGGAAGATGATATATTTGGAAGGTTTCAGCTTAAATTCAAATGATTCCAATGCATTAAATACATCAGACACATTCATATCCTCTACTCATTTGTCATATTATATTGCATAATGACAAAGCTCTCTACAGAGAAGATAGCTAGCCCTCTGTAATTTCAATCTGTATGCACCAAAAGGAGATAATTTATGGAAAATGCTTGGCAAATCTTAAATACTGGATTCATTTTATATGATAAAATATGAAAAGCTATGTACCAGCATATACCTAGTGAGTAAAACATTAACATGTGGTTCTTAGTCATTTTACGACTTTACTTTGTTTTGCTATTTTAACCTTTAGAGGAAAAAAGATCTTAGATAATTTTCTTACAATTATGGTATTCTATCACTAGGTGGCAATAGATACCTATGTCTAGTGGTATTTTTTCAAGGAGAATGCTTTATGCAAATTTTAGATTATAGCTAGAAATTCCCCAGCAAATGAGATCTTTTTCTTAAGACAATTCAGTAAAGCAAATAATTCTTATGAACAAGACTTTTTTTTTTAAAAAGAAGTGATTAACTTTCTTAGTTTATTCCACCCCATCTTTAGAATTTCTTTATAATTTACTCTTATTTCTTATGGATATATGTACAATGCTGGCTTTAAGTCATGTTCTTGCCAAAACCCGTTATAGCTTTCCTCATCTGTTGAGTCTGGCCATTACAATTTGGAAATCTAGAAGACTGACCATCCTCTATCTAAATTTGTTTATAAACTAATATTCCATGGGTTTTAATTCCCCTTCTAAGTTTATGTCTCTCCTTTATCCATAAATGAAAAAAAATTTTTTTTGATGGAAACTCAAAATCTTTTGTGTTTTTTTCAATCAGGAGATGTTCTACTTTCTCTTTAAACAAGAATGAAAATTCTTTTTCCTTTTAGATTCAACAGAGAAGATACAACTCTGTGCAACTTAAAATATATACTCATAAAATAACTTGGCAATTCCTTATCAATCTATATCTTCTACTAATTGCCTAAGCAAGAGAATTCTTTAGAAACTACTCCTAGAAAAAGTCAATAATCTTAAAAAAAGTTAAGCAAAACTTCAATGAGACTTATTACTATCCTTATATATAAAAGTAATTTATTTTTCACTTCCTTTTTCCCATGCATGGTGAATTTCAACGAAAAAGAAAAACAAAACTTTTATAACAAATCTGCATAATGAAATAAAACAAGCTCTAGATTGATCCTGTCAAAAATATGTGTCATTCTGCATCTTGAATCCATTACCTCTTTACAAAAGGTGGATAGCAAGCTTCATTCTTGGTCCCCTGGATCACAGTTGGTCATTATACTTATCAGAATTTTCAAGTTTTTTAAAGTTTTTTTTCCTCAGTGATGTTATTGCATAAATTATTGTAGTTCTGCTCAATTCACTCTATATTATTTTATTAATTTATTTTTGCTGAGGCAGTTTGGGTTAAGCGACTTGCCCAGGATCACACAGCTAGGAAGTGTTAAATGTTTGAGGTCACATTTGAACTCAGGTCTTCCTGACTTCAGGGCTGGTGCTCTATCTACTGCACCACCTAGCTGCCCCTACTCTGCCTTATTTTAGATTAATCCTTCCAGTTTTCTCCAAAATTGTCCATTTTGAAATTTTTTTTATGACATAAAACATTTTCTTACATTCACATGCCATCATTTGTTTACCATTCTGCAATAGATGGACACTTCCTTAATTTCTAGTTCTTTGCCATGGTAAAAAAAAAAAAAAAACCTTCTGCAAATATTTATTACCTTAAATTCTTTTTCTTTTTTGTTTGACTTCTTGGGTATATAGGTCCAATGATGGTATTGAGGATCAAAAGGTTTAAAGACTTTTGGGGCTATGATGGGTAAAATCCTGAAGTAACTGAGGAAATAAAGGTTCAAGCTTCTGAACATATCAATGTAATAAGCAGTGAATGCCAATTGCATAATATATTGGGACCAGGCCTCTTTAGCTTGGCATTAAACCCTGTTTGTAGGGGAAGACAGCTATTAATGTATTGAAGGAAAACAATTAGCAGGATACAAACCAGGATACATAATTAGGCATTTCTAATATTTCTAATTAGAAGAAAGATTCAGGATTTTACAAATTGGGAGGGGAATGAGTGATAGGTGAAATTCTCTGAAATAAAAAAAAAAAGTATCACATTTGCCCCACCCCTGTCCTTAAGTATCTGTATTCAGTTAAAGGAATAAAGAAAGAGTAATTGATTGACCAATTGAAATATAAATTTCAGATATGACATATCAATTGCTTGAGTTGTTATACAATTGTGAGAAAATTTATTCCATCAATCTTCGAATCTGATTGGGTTCCTGGTTAACATGACCTTGGTCCTTAGTTAAGGGTCTCAAAGCAGCAGTAAGAAGTGGCCCAGCTTCCCAGGTACGGGGGTCTAGGTAAGAAAAAATGCAATAAAGTTTTCTCACAGTTCCTATAATTGAAAAAAGTTTTCTCATAAGACAAAAAATGGATTAGTCTTGTAATTGAATAGAAATAAAATGGAACTAGATCCATAATTGAATCACAGGATGGAATCACTGTGGCTCACTTAATTTCTCCAGTTCTTATAAGGCATAGTTGCATTTTGTCCTCCAGATTTTCTGGATCAAATTACAACTCCACCAACAGTGCATTAATTAGCATTGCAATATCATCTTGCAGGTAAATAAGATAGTTGAAGGTCTATAATAGAGGGTGAGAAGGTAGGGAAATAGCTGGGGGAGTTAAGAATCATATTTCAAATCATTGATGGCATTCTCCCCTAAGGTTATATGAAAGACTTTCATGTTCAAGAAAAATGGCTATTCCTAAAGTCAATTCACAAATTCCCTTCTTCTTCATCCCTCACAAATTCTTTCATCTCCCTACCAGAAAACTCTGAGGACATATATTGAACTTATTCTTTATGAAACTCATTCCCAGAAACATTTAATGAGTATGGAAACCCTTATGCAGACAAAACTAGATGTCTTAAAAATTCCCTAGTTTTCGAGTCTTGGGAAACTCACTTCCTATAATTTGATGAAATGAACATAGAAACTGCAATGTGCCAGCAGTAAGCACTGCTTTTTTATTCTTACTTTTTCCTTTTCCTTAAAGGCCTTAGAGGGTATGAAAAGTGGAGGTGGAAGGAGGAGCAAAGGAATGGACAGAAATAGGGCATGTCACCTGGAGAAAATTGCTGAGTGTTTGATGAGGAAGATAATTAATTAGAACTGTATTTCAATAGGGCTCTCTCTATTTCTCTCTGCTAACTATCTGTCTGACATTTGGGTTCTGAATGCCATGATATTTTTAGTATTCGCATGCATCCTTAACAAGCAGTGTTCACTTGCCTGTCCTGATTCTACGCTATAATTGTGGGTCTGACCTACAAAAGTCTGATGGTTTGGTAGGCACTTGCAAAGTCTCCTTAAACTACTACTGGGGTAGGGACACCATTTTGCTGTAATTCCAAGTAACAAATGATAACCTAAAACATTATCCTGTGGTTGAAGGAGCTTGAAATTTGGATTTAGAGGACTTGGATTTGAATCCTGTTTGTGTTGCTCACTTTCTTTGTGAATTACTCTTATTTTTTTCCTCTTACATTAAATGAGTTAGGTTAGATGACCTCTAAGGTCTCACACAACTCTAAATACTTGTTCATCTCTGACTCTTTGTGACCCCATTTGGAATTTCTTTGGCATAGACTGGAGTGGTTTGCCATTTTCTTCTCCAGCTCATTTTATAGATAAGGTAATGGAGGCAGACAGGATTAAGTGTCTTGCCCAGAGTCACATAACCAGTAAGTGTCTGAGGCAAGATTTGAACTCAGGTATTCCTGACTTCAGACCATTGTGCTATCCTGAAGCCCCAGATCTGAGCTGCTCTAAATCTTATGTATATTAATGCTCCCATTCTAAATTCTATAATTCTATAATTGTCAATAGAATGCACATGGAATTATATTTCTTCTCCTGGCTCTTTGATCTTTTGAGAGCTCCTCATTATTTTCTTATCCGTATAAATGGAGTTTTCCCAAGGAATTGTTTTTGAGACTTTTTTCTCACTACTCTCGATCTTTGTGATTCCATTCATTCATATATGTGTTCACTAATCACCTCTATCCTACATCTAAATCTTCAGCTCCAGCCCATGTTTCCAGTTGTATTTCTCCTTATATACCCTGCCAGAATCTCAAAACAAACAGTCCTAAACTGAACTCATCATCTTTGCCTCAAAACCACTTTCTTTTTCAACTTCTGGGTTTCTCTTAATGATACAATCATTCAATCCCTTAGCATCCTAGACTTAAGAAATATGAATCAGCTTTTCTTCTTTCTTCTTCTTCTTTCCAGACATTTGCTCTTTTGTCAAGTCTTGTCATTCATTTCTCTACAAAAATTCTTTACATCTGGACCCTCCTCTTAATTATCAATGCTATTCACACCATTTTCTTTTTTTTTTAATAGTTAACATTTTTATAGTGCTGCAAGATTTGCAAAGTTCTTTAGATGTTTTAATTCATTTTATTCTCATAACTTGCAAGGTAGGTGCCATTGCTATCTCTTTTGTAGATGAGGAAGTTGAGAAACAGAAACATGCACTGATTTGCCTAGGGTCACATAGCTCATATATTTCTGAGGCAGGATTTGACCTTAGGGTTTCCTAACATCAAGTTCTCCATTTTATCTATTGTGTTGTTAGATTGTTTCCAATCACTTTTAAACTCAATTATAATAAAAATATATGATATTTCTACCTCTGGTATAGCTCTTCTTCCACCCTTTTCCCACTCTACTACCCAAGCAATCTGCCTGATTACTGTGTTCATATAGCATATTTACTTAAAAAATTTCAGTAGCTTCCCATTACCTACGACAAAAGGGCTATTTCTGACTCTGATATTCATGATTTTTGACAATCTACTTCCAGTTTTCTTTAATAACTTTATCTTGTACTATTTTACTTCATATATTCTCTATTGTATCAACATATTTTTATTAAACTTCTACTATCTTTGAGGCATTGTTCTGAGTCCTGGTAGTTCAAAGACGTGTAAGTGTTTGTTCCTAAAAACATATTGTACTATGGGAAGAGTAGTTGAAACATATAAACACTCTTTCAGGTTGACCAAATGCTTTTCCATATATCATTTCATATTATCTTTACATTTCCATTTAACATATTAGGAAATTGAGGCTTAGAAAGGTTAAGTCATGTAATTATTAAGTGTCACAGGTAGGATTTAAATCCAGTTCTCTCCTATCTCAAAGTTTAATATCCCTTTTTACTACTTCATATTGCCTCTTGACTGCATTTTAGCCAAAATAGAATGAATCTGTCTCTTGCTTTCTTTAAGTTCCATATAATTTCCTATACTACATCCCCTACTCCAAAAATGGATTCTTCTTTTTTGGGGTCCATTTCTCATTCCTTAACTCCATCTGTTGAAATTGCTTCCTTCAAGACTCAATTTGAAGGAATGCTATTACCCTGGTGAATACATTACTCATCTTCTCTCTACACCCTTAAATTTCACATAAAACTTTGCCTGTTTTTTTCCCTTCATTTTGGTCTCAATTTCCCTTGTGTCACTGTTATTTTCATGCTTCTTCCCCTCCATTAGATTGGAAACTACCTTAAAGCAGGGTAGTATAACATAAATTGGATAATGTGGACATTTGAATGGCTAATCTTGAAGACAATATGAGTTTTTTTTTGAAGTTTACAATTCTTATTTGCAAAATAAATTATTCTAATTATTTGTTTCACAATTTTTCTTGTAAACTACTTATTCTTTATTCAATTAACACTATGTACAACACACAATCTTGGTTGCTGAGTTTTTGAAGACAAAAATCACAACCTTACATCCTACTGGGGATGAACAACAAATATTCATATAAGTAAATAGAATATAAGATTGGCTAGGAGCTCCACTAACAGCTGGGGAGATTGGGAAAGGTTTTGGGGAAGGGATGACTTTAGAGATGAAGCTCAAAAATCAATGCACTGACTTGCAGATGGGGATGTCTGAGACAGTTAGGTATTGCAATGCATATAGTGCTAAACTTGAAATCATAAAGACCTGAGTTTGAATTGCAATTCAGATGTTTACTAACTATGTGACCTTTGGCAAGACATTTAACTCCTTAATGACTCCAGTTTCCTCATCTTTAAAATGGGGATAGTATTTGCACCTACCTTGGAGGTGATATTAAAATTGTATAACGATTCATTGATAGATACTGCTACCAATAAAAACTACCAGCACAAAGAAACATTTTAAAAAACATAGTTTATTATATGCTTGGAGCAAAAACCCATGGTATACAAAAAATAGTAGACCTGAATATCAGTTTCAATATTCTCATATAGGTTTTAGTTACATTGTCAGGATGGGTGCTATGGAATTTTATAGAATGAAGGAAGAGAAAGCAGATATTTACATAACGAAAAATAGAGAGCAGAAGAGGAAGACCTGAAAGGTAAAATAATAAACTGGTTAGTAAACACGAGAGCTATAGCTAGAATTTGCAGACTAACCATTAGCATTAGAACTTACCTAGTTACTTGACACTCTTAGGTAGTAAAAGTGAGCCAAAATTTTTTTTTATCACTAATCAGATAATCATCAGAACTAAAATGTGAAGTCTCAGCTAAAGCCTTATGCTCTAGCTAGTTATGTAAT
Organism: Myrmecobius fasciatus; assembly: GCA_023553655.1. Taxonomy (NCBI): domain Eukaryota; kingdom Metazoa; phylum Chordata; class Mammalia; order Dasyuromorphia; family Myrmecobiidae; genus Myrmecobius; species Myrmecobius fasciatus. The sequence goes on along the minus strand of JAJPUD010000211.1, from coordinate 102,577 downwards.
CTGCTCTCTTAAGGAAAAAGCAGTAATGAAGATAGAAATATATTTTATGACAGAAGGTTGCTCAACAAGCAGCAAAAGAGGTCATGTACATAAAGTACTTTGCTAACTTTAAAGTATATAGAAGTATTTGTTATTAATATCAATGCATTCTGAGAATATGGAACAGCCAAAGTTAAGGAGACAGGAGATGTGTTGTCACATACAGAGAATATTAGGAAGTAGGCCAGTTGGGCTGAATAGAAAATGAATGAAGAAAACTAAGATACAATTGGGGCAGCTAGGTGGTGCAGTGGATAGAGCACCAAGCCCGAAGTCAGGAGGGCCTGAGTTCAAATCCTGTTCAGACATTCACTAACTATGTAATTTTGGGCAAATCACTCAGTCCTGCTTGTCCCAGTTTCCTCATCTGTAAAATGAAGTGAATAAGAAAATGATAAATTACTCTAGTATCTTGCCAAGAAAACCCAAATGGGATCACAAAAAGTCAGACATGACTCTAATGATAGAACAGTGATTTGCAGGCTTAGCAAGAAAGGCTGAAGTCAGCATGTGAAGGACTTTAAATGCCAAAAGAAGTTGTTATCCTAGAGTCAGTAAGGAGCCATTGGTGTTTCTTGAGCAAGGGTATGACTTGGTCCAATTTGTGCTTTAGAGATATTACTTTAAAAATGATGTAAAGGATAAACTGGAAGAGGGAAAAGACTTGTAAGAGAGATGAGAAAGAAAACTATATAGTATAGGTGAAAGGTGCTGGGGTCTAACTTGGGGTAGGGAGAGTAAAAATGGAGAGAAAGTGATGGATATGAGAGATGTTGTAGACAGAATTGATAAAACTTGTGTAATTGGATATGAAGGCAGTATGGATGAGAGATACACAGAAAGACAGAAAAAGATGGAGAAAGATAAAGAGACACAGAGACACATAGAGGCATACAGAGAGACAGAGAGAAAAAAGAAACAGAGACAGAGAGAGACACACAAGAACACATGCAGAGAGAGACAGAGACAGAGAGACAGATACATGCACAGATAGGAAGGAATTGAGGTCATCTCTAAGATCGTGAACCTTTATGATTGTAATTCAGCGTATATCAGCTAGCTGGATACAAACCTTTTTTGATCTTTGGCTAAAAACAAGATCTTAAAAGTACTGACCCTAGGTAAAGTTGGGAAGATAGTTTAATTCTAACACTGGTACCTCCCATTTAGCTACTTGATGTACTAGAAGAACGCTCTCCAAAGACTCCTGTGATGATTTTGTGAGTGCCAACTGAAAAATTATTCCTTCTCTAATTTTTTAAATAGGCTGCTGAATTGGATTTTAGTCATGGCCCAAGGAGCACAAGTTTACCACTACAAAATTCCATTTTCAGTAGTTGGATATAAAGAAGCAGTGTGAATAACACAGAATGGCAAGGAATTAAGCCAATTCTTATTAGGATTTTAAATGAGTTCTGTATTTCCCTTCATAAGCATCATAACTAGCTGGCTTACGTTGTTTCTGAAGATTTCAGGAGAAATATTTAGGGGTTGGGCTTTAAAAAACAGGCATTCTAGCTCTTATGTTAAGGGGTGGGTTTTAAAAAACATTCTAGCTCTTAGGTTATAATTTAGACTGAGAATTGAGACAATTAGGGATGTCAGTAGAGAGTTATGTAGATGGAGGAAAAGAATTGATAAATTATCGAGAATTTGAATGGAATATCCCAGCACTTATGACCCCTAACACCCAGGAATGAGCAAGTAATCGGTAATCGGTAATGTCAAAATAATTTAAAAATTAGATTTGTCATAAATCAAACACAATACAAATAACCCAGGAAAAATCAAGATGACCATAATTTTGAAAGACTAAATGAAAAGCCATGATAAAGAATTTTTTCCACATTGAAATATCATCAGAATTGAAATTGTATCAAGTAGTTTTTAAAATTTTTGTTCATTCATTCAATAAGTGATCATTTATTTAGGTTTAATTATATACCAGGAACTGTATAAGATAGTAGAAATACAAACAAAAACAAAAGTCAGTATTTTCAAGTCATTGAATTTGGGTAAATAACTTTATTTTATTTTTGTGATTTGGGGTTAGGTGACTTGGCCAGGGCCACGTAGCTAGTGTGTCAAGTTTCTAAGGCCAGCTTTGATCTCAGGTCCTCTTGATTCTAGGTTCTCTATCCACTGCACCAGCTAGCTGCTCCTGGGCAAATAACTAATCTCAATTTGCCTCAGTTTTATTATAAGATGTAGTCAAGAATAGCAACTCCTTATTTCCCAGGATTATTGTAACAATATACTATTTGGTAGAGCACTTTTTAAACCTTAAAGTATTATATGAAGTACTATATAAAGGATAATTATCATTATCATTCATAGTTTTGAGGAATTTACATTCTAATGAGGGAGATTGCATGTACATATATGGGCATATACCAATACATGCAAAATGGCTACATGATAATCTTGCAAGGAAATTCTCTAGTTATAGAAAGGCATTGTTACATTGCATAATAAAAAGGAATCTGGTACCTTCCTTCATCTCCCAACAATTAAAGCATTTAATCTCCTGATACCTTGATATTTCAGTTGCCCTGTGATGTCTTAGATGGGAACATTCCTTCCAGTGATGGAGATTTCAACTCATGTATTTCTTTTCATCTTATGCAACTTTTTTTTTCCTGTATGTCCCCATAAATCTGCCAAGCTTGGTTCCTATTACAGTCTAGGGATCTTTCTCTAGATCAGAGATTAGCAAATAATGACCCGAGGGTCAAATACAACGTACTCCTTATGCTTGTAGCCCATGAGCTAAAAATGTTGTTTTTAAAAAATATTTTAAAATATAATATTTTTATATTTAAAAATGTAAAAATTGTTTGACTTCTGGAACAGAGTTGCTTGTTAATCTAATCATTAAATATTTACTAAGTACCATCTAAGTTCCATGTACAGGAAGACTGGGTATTTGGGAATAATATTACTATCCTTATCCTCAAGAAGATTATATCATTTTCCTCATATTTCCTATGCTCATCCTATGCTAGTTTATTTCCCCCTCTGATTAAACATTTTTCTGATAATACTTTACACTGCTTTATCTGAGTAAGATTTCACTTTTAGTTGTTTTATCTTGCTCATACCTACATGTCATAAACAAAATTTTAGAAACTCGGTACATTTCTTATATTAGCTGACATAACATAGCTGTTATTGAACAGTTTCAAATATATGATCAGAGAAACAATAGAAATGAATATAAATATGTAGTGAAATAAGAACTACATTATAGCTCTGTTCCTCCAAATAAAAAAAGTCAAATGGAAACTACTAACACATTTGGAAAAATAAAAACAACTATCTCAATCATAGATACCTAGAGGGACAGTAAATTAGTTCTGAATTTATAATGTGGGCACACAAGCTTAGTGGCCAATCTTATCTTAGGTAGTAAGCTTTGTATCATTGGAGGCAGGAAGAACAAATTGATTTAAAAAAACACATCTTGAGCCTAGCATACACAGAACTGAGGGAATCAACACAACAGCCTTATGAATGTAATTTCCTCCATGTGCTACTCCCATTCAAACTTGCCCTAGCAGAGTGGATCTTGCAAAGGATGTTTTCCCATTTTCAAAGTGTTCTTTGAGTCCTCACTCCTAAAACTGTAACATGGAAGCCCCTATCATTGTTTTTTGTTTTTTTGTTTTTTGTTTTTTTACTTTTTATTATTGTTTTTCATCCTTCATTCTCAAAGATGACCAGAGACATCAGGATGGTGATATCTTGACTTGCAAATGAATCAGATTTAAGTGAGGCAGGACTCTGCAAAGTCATTAGCCTTAGTATATCCTCCAGAATCATTGGAGTGCAATGACAAGACAGAAGTCAGAATGATTGGTGATGGTTTGGGAGGCAGTAGAAAACCTTGGCCTTTTAAAACTAAGATCTTTCCTAGGACTCAGTTTGTCTGAGGTAAAACCCATTCAATGACTAAAGGCTAGGAAAGAATCAAGACAAAAGATAGCCTAATTTGACTTCCTGAGAGAAGCAATCTGGAGGCAAGACCTTCAGAATTTCTGGCAACAATAGATTTCAGTTGGTCAGTAGAAACAGTTCAAAGTAAAAACATTATAAGAACAATAGTTATAAAAAAAATTCTCTATAAGTCTGAAGTGTGCTGTTCGATAAATATGCATAATGTCAGTGGGAAGTTACAGAGAAAAAGAAGGTTCCATATAGGGAACATATGTGAAAAAACTCATTTCCAGCATTGCAGGTTGCAAAACGTCTTTTTTCTTTCTTTCTTTTTTTTCTACAGTGTCTTTATGATATTCCAGCTAGTCAAAAATGTTTCTGCTGGATAAGTTGCTTTGTCAGGTTTCCTAGATCTGTTCCTTAAGCCTTAGTTTAATATCCAGTGGTCAGGGTTAATTCTCTCTTGACTCACACATTTTTTCCTTTCCTATGCTTTAACTGACTTATCTCTTTTATGAATATAGTATCTTCTACTGAACAAATAATTCTTCTGCTAGGCACCATGGATGATGTGTGGTGGAGAGAGGGAAGAGAGAAATCTATTGCTTCTCAGGGGCTAGGGATATTCCTCTTTCAAAGACTGGGCTAATTCATATTTAGTTGTCTTCAAGATTCTTAAAGACCATATTTTTCAGATTTGCTTCCTGCTTTTTTTCTTAAAAAATATTCCCATATTTATCATGTTGTATAAAAAAAATAATCAGCCCAAAAGAAAAAAAATCACAAGAAAGAAAAAAAGCAAACAAAAAGGGAAAATACTATGCTTTGATCCCTATTCAGTCTCCATAGTTCTCTCTCTGAATACAGATGACATTTTCCAAACAAAGTTTATTGGAATTGCGTTGAATCACCACATTGTTGATAAGAGCCAAGCCAATCATAGTTGATCGTCATATAATCTTGTTAATATGTACAATGTTCTTTTGGCTCTGCTCATTTCACTCAAGATCAGTTCATGCAAGTCTCTCCAGTTTTTTCTGAAATCAACCTGCTTATCACTTCTTGTAGACCAATACTAATAATCCATTACATTCATTTGCAGTAACTTACTCAGCCATTCCCTAGCTGATGGTCATTCACTCAATTTCCAGATTCTTACAAAAAAGGCTGTTATAAACATTTTTGCACATATGGATCCTGTTCCCTTTTTTATAATCTCTTTGACATACAGATCCAGTAGTGACACTGCTGGATCAAAGAGTACACTATGTATGACAGCCCTTTGGGCATGGTTTCAAATTGCTCTCCAGAATGGTTGGATCAGTTTAGACCATCACCAACAATGCATCAGTGTTCCAGTTTTCCTGCATCTCCTCCAACCTTTGTCATTATCTTTTGCTGCCATTTTAGCCAATCTGAGAGATGTTAAATGGCATTTGAAACTTGTGTTAATTTGAATTTTTCTAATCAATAATGATGCAGAGTATTTTTTCATATGAACTCAGATAACTTTAATTTCATCATCATCATGTTCTGTTCATATCCTTTGACCATTTAACAATTGGGGAATAACTTGTATTCTTAAAAAATTTGAATCAGTTCTCTATTTTAGCAATGAGGCTTTTATGAAAACACTGGCCATAAAATTTTCTTCCCTCCCCTTCAGCTTTCTGCTTCCCTTCTAATCTTGACTGTATCAGTTCTGTTTGTACAAAACTTTTTAAATTTAATGTAATCAAAATTATCTATTTTCATTTAATAATATATTTTTATTTTTTCTTTATGCCACCTGCTTTGAATGACTTCCTATGGAATATATCTTGGGCCCCTAGGAGTACGATTGAATCCCCAATGAGCCAATAACAATAACAATGATGATGATAGTAATAGTTAGCATTTATATAGTGCTTTAAGGTTCACCAAATCAAGGAGAAGGAAATTCAAATCTTGCTTCAAACATTTGCTAGCCGTGTCATCCTAGACAACTCAACCTCTACAGGGCTCAGTTTCTTTATCAGCAAAGTGAGGATTGTAGTATTTACCTTACAGTGTTATTTTGAAGATGAAATTATAAAACACTTTGCAGATGCAGCTATTGTTATTGTTTAATTTATGTTATTGTTATTTAGTTATATGTATAATCTTTTCTTTACTTTAAGATTGTAAGGTCCTTGAGGGAAAAGAGCTAAATCTAATTTTATTTATTTATTTTTTTATTTCTAGCATATGACACAGTAATCTGTTTGTTTGTTGTTTGTTGAGCTAGTTTAAATTCCTTTGGTGAAGCATTGCCCATTCTATGCAGCAGCATAATAAAATATAAGTATTACTGGGAGGGATAGTGTATGAAATCAGTAATGACTAAGTATAAATTCATTTAGTACATGTCATTTGCTTTTTTTATGACAGAAAGGTCTCCATGTCTATGAGAATTCTGTTTGGGGGAGAAGCAAAGGGAGAATATTGAGAGAATGGAAGACAAATTTTTATTCTTTTACAATTTTGTTCAAAGCCCATCCTGAATAGGTAATTTGCCAAACAAAAGCAAAATAGTTCATTAGGAATCATCCTTCTTGGGGCAAGTTATTTTATGTAATTAGAATTGAATCTGGCAATTTCCTAAGAATTCTTATTTTATAGGGTCCCGTTGGTCATTAAAATTATGGAATATTATTGTTTTAGAATAGGATAGATACATGTAGTAAAAATGCCAGAAATAATCCACAAAAGGGAGGGGTACGTGCTCAAAAGATTTTTTGGAATCGGCATCCTTTCAAATAAAATTTGTATATGTTCATGTAAACTTAGAGGGAACAAGAAATATTGGAATTTTCCATAATCCAGATGAATTATAATGACCACTCTTGGTCTCAGGGAACATGCAATAAACACTTATTTTTTCAGTAAGGAGAAGGAGAGCTGTGGATGGGGGAATGTTGCTTTTGCTGTCAGATTCATTTGCTTCACTGGCTGGCTTTTCTTGACCATTTTTCTGATGCAAAGGAAGATTTAATGAGGGGGAGTGCGTTAGAAATTGATTGTGGTATAAAAAAATAAAAAGCATCACTTAAAAAAAGAAAAAATGGGATTTTATGCCATAGTGTGGTTAGAGTTATAATGCCCTCTAAATAAATATGGAATAACATCCATAAAAAGGAGATGTTGATACGAGATGGAAGGAGAAGTTCATTCAAATACCACAAATAATATTTACCTGTGTGATAGTGGGTTAATTTTGACCTCCCTATGCCTGATTTTCTCTTGTAAAATGAAGGGGGGATGTCTAAGGATTCTCTGAAGTCCTTTCCAGTTTGAGATAATAGGATAATTGATAATAACATAGATCTAGAACTACAGGACCAAAAGCCTAAATTTTGTTCCTGTGATACCCAAGAATTATCCCAGCCAGAAGGTAATCTGGACCAGTCAGTCTCATTCTGCTTTTGTTTATCTGAGGTTTCTTCTGAATAGCTTTCCAATTGGTTTTGGATTTGGAATCCCATACTATACCCGAATCAATAAATAATGCTGATTAGCTATTTTGGTATTCACAGTAATACCATAATCAAGATATATTCATTTGGTATTAATGAATGGACTTCATCTATAATTGTATGCAAAATCCATTGATTTGCCAGTGTTTGATGGGTTGAAGCTGTATTAATGGAAGATTGAATGATACAATTTTATCTGCTTATTATAAAGTGATTAAACACATAAAGACAAAGGAAAAGATTAGAACAATGAAGTATTTCCATTGAATGTCTTGTTGAAACCATGGCAGTTTTAAAAGGAAAGAGCAAATTAATTTTCATGTTCAATCATTGTGCATTCAGTGCTGGCATTTAAAAAAATTGTCATATTAGAATGGACTTTTCATTTGCATTGAGAAAGAAAGAACTTTAAATTTGTCCATTTAGCAATTTGACATGGCTACTAATTTCAATGAAAATTCTTATTAAAAATAAGGTGGCAATTACTTTTGCCCTTTGAAACACCATAGGCAGAGATGAAACTGAGAGTCATTGAATATAACTCCAGTGATGAATTGTATATTTATTGTCTGAAGACTGACCCAGTTCAATTGAGGAAAACTCATCAAAGAGGTGGCTGTAAGGTGATCAATGAATTAGGGTCAGCAACTCTGGAGTGACAAAACTAAGTATAAGAGGAATTAGAAAGGTCATCCAGGGGATTGTTCCCACTCTAGGGAAATCACAGGTCTTAAAATTGTGAAGCGAGTAACTGAAAATTATTCAGACTCTGATGATAGCCAATCTCTTCCTTCTTTTTCAGAGTAGCTAATTATTTTCAGGTACCTCAAAGCATTTTTTAAAACAAATATTAAAGGCATGAATAAACCAAAATTCTCTGCAATAAAAATAATCCAGTGCTTTAAGGACACATCTACTTACATTAAAATATGGCTATGATTTGAAGAGAATGTCCTCAAAAATAAGACACGTTTTTATCAATTAAGAAATTGAGGATCAGAGAATTTTCCTTTTGGACCTTAATGATCACATGGCTTGTAAAAGTTGGAGCTGCGATGCAATCCCAGATCATCTGTCTCTGGCTTTAGTTTCCTGCACACCACACCACATCACCTCTCTTGAAATAAATGTGTTAATTGCTTCCACGTAACAGATATTAATTTTAAAAATCATTTGACATTAAAACCTTAGCTGTCTAGAACCCTGGGACAAATTAATTACTCTCAATAGCTGAGATATCAGTCTCAAAATCTTCATACTTTTAACCAATTTTAGATGGAAATGTTTCTAATTTTTACTATTATACATACATCTTTGGCTTCTTAAGCAGAGTACACAAAGTATAATTCAGGGCAAAAGGAAGGAATAAATATTTATTGCTATTATCTGCCAGGCACTGTTCTAAGTCCTTTTCAAATATCATCTCATTTGATTCTTGTTAACAACCCTAGAAGGTAAATGCTATTCTTATTCCCTTTTTTCATTTGAGGAAACTGAGTCACACAGCTGTTAAGTGACTTGCCCAAGATCACATAGGTAAGTTTCTGAGGCTAGATTTGAACTCAGATCTTCCTGATCCAGGCCATTTGCTCTATACATTCTACCACTCAGCTGCCCTTTCAAAAAGCTTTTTTTCTTAATGACCTAAAAGTCATTATTATGTCAGTTTTTTATTATATTTTAATATATGAATTTCTCATGACTTTACTCTTGAGTACATCTGAATAGACTTTACTCCCCCACCCCAACATAAAAGTAAAGTCATTTTAGAGAGGGGGTCCTATCTAAGCTATCATATCAGCATAATTGCTCACTCACTTCAACCAACAATCCTATTATACCTGGGCTAAAATAACTCAGTCCCACTTCTAGCCCAGCCCTTATAATCCTTGTCCAAGGAAAGGACAAGGGTTCTTTCCCTCTGGAAAGAAGGGTTCAGACAGCATGTGTTAGGCAAGCCAAATCACCACTATTACTTTGACCACTATCTTCCCTTAGATACTGATGGAGATTGCTCAGGACTTTGAATTCAAGAGCATTGCTTTCATATCAGAGTTACCTCAGAGATATGACTTGGCAAGGGGTGCTACAGCAGAGCTACTGAAGACCCAGAAAAGAAAGTTCTTGTCACCAAAATTCTTAGCACTGGGTAAATCCCACACTTGCAATCATCCTCTAATCTCCTGATCTGGAGAGTGAATGCTTCTCTTTGCCAGGTTCCTTGGTCAAGGATGCAATTGACTGCAATAATGAGATTGGATGTATTATAGTGATCCCCTTTGGGACTGTAACCTGAGTGTGTGCATGTGTTTCAGGCATTTCTATTAGCCATTGCTTGCTATAACACCCTGCCATTCCATATCCCAATTCAAGGAGAGTACAAAGAACCAGGAATGACTGTGAGCCAAAGTATATACATTTCCCTTCTTAATTAACTATATTTGCTGGTTGGTAACTGTAGGTGTCCTCTTTAGCTCAGACCTGGACTTTGGATGAGCATAGCTGACTCAGTTTTTTGCCCCTTCCAATGATTTCTATGATTCCTTCCATCCTAGTATGATGCATAATTAATAGCAAAATTTTAGAGTTTTAATGGAACCCAATGGCTTATGGAAACCAATATGTATCCTCCAAGAATTCTTACTATAACACACCAGAAGGATGATTCATTCTGTATTTGCTTGAAGATCTCCAGTTAGGAAAATACCCTCTTCCCTCCCCAAGTCCTGGGGCAGCTTTTGCCACTTTTGGATAGTTCTAATTTTTAAGAAGCTTTTTTTCTGATTGCAAAGCTAAATTTAACCTCTTTGCAACTTCTTCCTAATACTTCTAGTTCTTTAAGAACCATGTAAGAATGTACATTCTTACAATGTACAATCATAAAAATGTAAGAATCTAATCTGTCTTCCTAAAGACAACCCTTCAAATACTGAAAATCAGTTATCACACCCCCAGGAAGTCTTTTCTTTCTTGGAAAAACAAATAAAGGAATCCCCAGGCTCCTCAGCTGATGTTCATACAGAATGGGCTCAAGGCTCTTTACCATTTTGGTTGTCCTCATTCGGTCACTTTTCAATATCCTTTCTAAAATATGGTGCCCAGAACTTAGCAGAATGTTCAAGATGTGGTCAGATCAGGACAGGTTTCCTGCTTATTCCTGGAACCTCTGGTTCTCTTAAAAGAGGTCGAGATATACAAAGTTTTATAGTTTCCATATCATTCTGTTGACTCATATGGAGTTCATTAATGTCCAATTTATCTTGTCTATATCTTCTTGATACATAGTTGTTCGCATGTTGCCTCCCCTGTTAAGACTATGAGGTCCTTGAAGGAAGGGACTGACTTTTGTGCTTCTTTGTATCCCTAGTGCTTAGTACAGATCCTGCCACATAGTAGGCACTTAATATATGTTTATTGATTGAAAGGAGCTGCTGGTTACCCATGATCTTCCCATCTGATATTTGTGAAGGTTCTCAGATCTAAGTATAAAACTTTGTTGATCTCTATCAAATTGCATCTTCTTCGATTTAGACCAATTTTCTATCCCACTAAATTCTTTTTAGATCTCATGTTTCGGGTCTTTGTTCTTTTGGCCTTTGTCTTAGTTCAAATTTTGTGCCCCAGCTGATCTTTTGCATGCTAAAAAAGATACATGTTCTTAGGTTGTCTTTTCAAATTAACAAAAAAATGAGATATTCTATATAATATTTTAAAAATCAGTGTTCTATGATATCAATATGAAATTTTGTGAAACCATTGAGGAATTTTTTTAAAGCTATGGTTGGTCCTAATTCTTAAGAATAACAAAACCTAAGCAGACCTGACATTTCCCTAAAGAAAACATTTATGGGGAAGAGCATTTTAAGACTTTTGGAACCCAGAGGGTTCTAAGGGAATTATTATTCCAAGGGAATACCTCTATCTTGGGAATCAGGTTGGAGTTTGTGTCTGTAAAATTTCCCACATACCAATTCCTTTGTAATGCTTGCCAGGAGGACTCCATGAAACCTGACTGTTTTTAAAAAGGCTATAGGTTAGTGCCAAATGACTCACTTAGGCTTAATGGAAAATTGAGCATCACTGATTTCCGACACATGCTGCTCAAGAGCTCCTGTGCAGAGCTTTTATTTTCCATATGTGCTTTACCTTTATGAGGAAAGACGATGAGCTTGATGTAAGCAACTGAAGCAAAACATGTGTACCACAATTGTCGTTAAGTCCAGTGAAGTATGAAATCAAAGCCTATTTAAACACTTTTAGTGTTTCCTATTGAAGAAGGCAGGTAGTAAACTAAACAGTTAACAGCCTGGCACCAAGCTTTCCAAGGCTTTACCTAATGCTACTCTACTCAAGCTTTTCTCTTCCTCCTTTGTCTGCCTTAGGGGAGAACACTAGGCTTTGCTAGGGAGGCAGAAACTCAAATAGTGTCAATCACACTGAAAAGGGTTCCCTGACGAATCTGGTGCCGGAACCCTGTGCCTTCCTACAAAAGGCCTGCTTCATCAAAGGGGTGGCCAGAAGGTTGTACATCAATTCATGAGCTTTTTGGCTCAAGCAACATATGAAGGTCATGTATCAAGACCAGGAGAGGTAGTGATCTGCCCTGGGAGGAGGTGTTCTCCATTACCAGTGAAATCATAGATTTTTGGAAGTAACGAAATATTAGTTAAAGCTAGACCCATGTGTTTTACAATGACAGACTTTTTTTTTTTTGATGGTACCATGAAGTTAAATATAAACTTTGTGCATAGAAAGGAGGCACATGTTGGGATAAGTGTTTTGGAAATGCATTTCTATGGTAGTATAGAATTGGAAACAAAATGTTTCCCCATTAATTGGGGAATGGTTGAACAAATCTTAGTATGATAATATAATGGTGTATTATCATACAGGAAAAAGTAGTAGAAAGGATTCCTATATGATAATCCCTTTGGTTGATTTAATTTAGGGTTCTTTAACTTAGAGTTAGGTGGCCAGCTAAGTGGAGTTCTGGGCCTGGAGTTAGGAGGACTTAAATTCAAATCTGACCTCAGACACTTAGTAGCTATGTGATACTGGGCGCACTAACCCTATTTGCTTCAGTTTTTCATCTGTAAAATGATCTGGAGAAGGAAATGGAAAACTATTCATATATATCTGCCAAGAAAACTCCAAATAGGCTCGTAGAGAGTGGGACACAATTGGAAAAAAAACTAAAAAAAAAACAACTTACAGCTGCTTTAATTTAGATTGAGAGGAATGTTGGGCCCACTGATTCTATAAGACCCATGAAATCATTTTCTAAGGAAATGATGAGCTAAAAGCTAGGCACAACAACTTCCAGATTTATTAGTTAATAAGTTTATATGGCCCGAGGATGATGCTGTAAATATTCAAATGGCCGTTGGAATAAAAAAAAATGGTTCCCCTCCCTTGATTTAGAGTATAAATTTAGTCCTTGCAGATTTGGTTGGTGTGTCAGTAAAACTGATGGGTAGAGAGTTGATTTGTGTGTCTGGAAGAACTGGATTCAAATTTCACCTTTGACAGATAAAGCTGGGGTATTCTAAATAAGACTCAACCTCTCAGAGCTTGAGAGCATTCTCTAACATTATCCTGCATTTGTAGGGAGATATCACAACATCATTGATATTGAACTAGAAGGAATATTGAAAACCATTTAGTCCATTTCCTACATTTCACAGATGAGAAAACTGAGGCACAGAAATATTGATTGAATTGATCAAGGTTATACAGTTAGTGATGTGAACCTCCTTTTTTTCTGACCCCAAGTTTAGTGTACTATCCACTGTACCAACATATGTCTTTTCTTTACTAGGAGCTACCTAAACTGATAAAATTGTAGATCTGGGGAAAAAAAGAAAAAAGGAATTTGATTATAATCAAAAAGCTAAGTAACCCTCTTCTTTCTCCCTCAGATACATTTATTAATATAGATTGATTTTTTTCCATTCCAGGATATTTGACAATTGAGCCTCAAAATTGCATATATGTCTTAGAATCAAAGGATCAAACTGTAATGAAAATGTGATTAAAATTAGGGTTTTATTTAATATCTTCCCACTCTCCCACTTTTTTTGATGAGTAGGATAGAGGAGATTAAATATTGCAGTCTTTAAGACATATTTCCAATAGAAGAAATAATAAGGATAAGATTAAATTATCTTTTTAATGAAAGATGTGGATGTTACACAAATATCTTGGTTTGCCAGAAAGGTCCAATCTGCAAATAAGTCTCTCTGAGGTTTTTTAAAAAACCTTTTCCTTTTTCTTCATCTTTCTTCCCCATTTTTTCTATCCTATTTCATCTGTCATTCTTACCCTCAATCATCATTTATTAAATGTTTACATAAATATTAAATGAAAATTACATAAATAAAATAAAATACATAAAAATAATAAAATACATAAAATTACATTTTATGTAAACATTTTAAGTCCCTACTATGTGATAGGCACTATGCTAAAAACTGTGAATACAAATACAAATCATGAAATAATCCCTACTCTTAGGGAGCTTACATTCTACCTAGAAATGCATATGAAAGATAAATATTTTAAAAATGAATATAAACAAATAAAAAGTAGTTGAGTACAAGGTAGTTAGGGAGGGCAAAATCCAACAGCATATGAGGAAGGGGATCAGGAAAAGCTTCAGGTAAGAGAGGTGTCAAAAGGAAGAGGTTTCTATAAGGTAAAGAAGAGGGAATCCATTCCAAGCATGTGAAAAGGCCATTTTAAAGAGATGGATGCTAGTTTAGAATTATACAGAAAATGTTAATTTAGCTGGATTGAAGATATGGCAGTGGGGAGTAAAAACCCCAACCAATAGATTTTGGTTCAGTTATTAAGGGACTACAGGCCTAGGCTTTTGCTCAGAGCAGGCCTTTACATCACCTCCTTATTTTCAAGATGTAGTTCTTTTTTTCTTTTTCCTTTATTTTCTTTTCCTTTTTCTTTTCTTTTTCCTTTATTTTCTTTTCCTTTTCCTTTTCTTTTTTCTTTTTTTCTTTCTTTCTTTCTTTCTTTCTTTCTTTCTTTCTTTCTTTCTTTCTTTCTTTCTTTCTTTCTTTCTTTCTTTCTTTCTTTCTTTCTTTCTTTCTTTCTTTCTTTCTTTCTTTCTTCCTTCCTTCCTTCCTTCCTTCCTTCCTTCCTTCCTTCCTTCCTTCCTTCCTTCCTTTCTTTTCTTTTTTTTTCTTTTTTTTTGTAGCTCATCTTTGCTTGGTGTCTTCATCCAATCAATTGGAAGCTCCTTGAGCGGGGTCTGTTTTTCTTTCTTTCTTTTTCTTAGTCATCTCCCAGAAAATCCTCCATCCTAGAAGATCCTTTCAGCCTTGGAATTCACATGTAGGAAACACTTTTATCCCCTGAGGCTCCTCCCTCCATTTGGAAGGCTCCTTTGAGAACTTCTGTTTAAAGGCTTCCAAGCCAGCCATTTCTTCATTTCCCACCAGGAGTCACTCCTGATGACTCTCTTTGTACTTTTTTTCTGGACATTTTTTTCCCTTCTCCCCCTACTCCACTTCTTTTTCAACTTCCTTTTATAAGTGTTTTCTTCATTACAAAGTAAGTACCTTGATGGTATGTTAATGATTTTTTTTTTGCCTGTATCTGGCACTGTGTTAAGCACCTAAATGCTTATTGACTGCCTGACTTTTTTAATATTTAATTTTCGTAGTTTCTGGGGCATAGTAACTACTTAATAAATGGTCATTCCTTCATTTATTTAGAAGATAAACATAAGAATTTATATTCTACCTTTTTGTTCCTCTCCCCATTCTTCAGGAAAAGAATATCTAAGTCAAAAACAGAGTTTTCTAGCTCCCACAAAGAGAATTTTATATTTTAAAAATATATTTTAATTTAAAGTTTTAAGTTAATTTTAATGTATTAATAAATTTTTAATCTATTACAGATCATAAAATCTTAATGTTAAATTTATTAATAAAATAAAAATTAAATTAATTTGATTTAAACATTTAAAAAATTTGGGGTGAATGCGGAAAAAGGATCTTGGGACACAGTTATCATAGGGTAATAGGAAGAACCAGTTCTACTCAGTCAGCAAGCTTGTAGTCTTTGTTTTAATGAGTATAACAATGGTTTTTATGGTCATCCTACCTGCCAGTGTTTCACTGACTTGCAGAATTATTTTTTAGAGAATGTAGTCTTTATTTATGTTATGCCCACTCCTCACATGAATGGAAAAAGGGCTTCATATTTACAGTGATACAGTGAACATTTTTCTGCTGAAGTCTTAGATTTATGGAAAAGAAAAAGTATTTTCTTTTAATTTAAAATTTTTTATAGTATTTTCTTTTTCTAAATATATGCAAATATAGTTTTCAACATTCACCTTTGCAAAACTTTGTAGAATAAGTATTTTCTTTTTTTAATTTTATTTTATTTGCAAAACATATGTATGGGTAATTTTTCAACATTAACCCTTACATAGCTTTCTGTTACAGATTTTTCCCCCCAGCTCCCCACCCCTCCCCTAGATGGCAGGATATCCACTACATGTTAATTATGTTAAAATACCTGGCAAATCGAATATATGTATACATATTTCCAAACTGAATAAGTATTTTCTTTATAATTTTTGGCTAAAGGGAGGAAGAATATGTGGCTCCACATGCAGGCCCCCAGATGTTGAAAGGTTATCAATTGTCATCATTTAACTGCCTTTCCTATAGTTTGACTTTCCTATAGCTTTCCAATGAGTTTTGATAAAACCTTTTTTTTTCCCCCCAAATGAAGTTTGTTCTATTTTGAGACTGGTTTTCACATTTCTCTCACTGAGCCTCTGCAAAGGGTTTAGATCTTGCTTTCTACTCTTTTTTTTTAAATTTTTTTTGTTTGTTTTTTTTTTATTGAAGCTTTTTATTTGTATAACATATGTATGGGTAGTTCCCCAACGTTGATCTTTACAAAGCTTTCCATTACAAATTTTACCCCCAGTCCCCTCCCCTCCCCTAGATGGCAGGAAGTCCACTACATGCTAATAATGTTGAAATGCTTGAGAAGTTATGCAAGAAAAATCCTATCTACAAGAAAAAAAAAAGAACAGAGAAAGGCAACACAATGCAAACAAATGTCAGTAGAGATCATGAAAATGTTACGTTGTGGTCCATATT
>JAJPUD010000211.1:18641-68344 GCA_023553655.1 Myrmecobius fasciatus | reverse complement strand
CTTCCTTCCTTCCTTCCTTCCTTCCTTCCTTCCTTCCTTCCTTCCTTTTTTCCTTCCTTCCTTCCTTTATGAGTCAATTGGGGGTTAAGTAACTTACTCAGAATCATACAGTTAGTAAGTATTAGTTATCTGGGACTGGATTTGAACTCAGGTCCTCCTGACTCCAGTGCTTGTGCTCTATCTACTGTAATACCTAGTGGTCTCAATAGTTTTTTTTTTTTTTTTTTTACTACACAAAGTTTTGAACAGTGGCAAAATCATCAGAATAATTTTATCCCTTCCCTCAAGTGATCGCATCCCCAAAGTTAGTCTATTTCTTACTCCCGACATCCACTTCCAGACATTTGCTTTGCATTTGTGATATCCACTATACCACTCTTTCCCAATCATTAGTTCTACTCTCTTTTGACTTCCTAGTCAATGTCACACTATTATTTATGATCTTGGCATTTGAATTTAAATGGCCTTCTCAATCCCTTCCTGTGCTATCACCTTTGGAGACTTCTTTTTCTATTTGGATGACCCAGCTAATGTTCTGTCCTAGTTCTTTGAACTGCTCACCTCTTATGCCCTGATTTCCACTCTACTTCAGCCATTCACTAGGAAAGTCACAGACTAGAATTCAACCTCTTTTAAAACTGTTGCTTCTCTTATGGACTAGAACATTCTCAGAGTTTGAAAATCTTCTCTCTGATTACAATCTTCAGGACATAAAATGGGATTGACAAGATGTTTGGGTAAACCTATGGTTGATAAGGCCATAAGTGGCTAAGAGGAGCTTAGCTATAGTGAGAAAGGCAGTTAGGGAACACAGTGGATAAAGTTCTACACTTGAAATCAGGAAAACCTTAATTAAAATTGGAACTTTCTTGCTGTGTGATCTTGGAGAAGTCATTTAAACTCATGGCATGTCAATTTTATCAACTATAAAATGAAAAGGTTAGATGTGCCTGTTTTTAAACTCTAAATCTAGGATTCTGCCCTCTTTTTGATATTATCTTTTGGGACTAACCTGGGTGGTCCTTGGTATTATGTAAAAGAAACCTATTAAAAATAGAAAAAACCCTGGTATTTCTTGTCTAGGAAGTGTTTAGCTCCATGTGGCATTTCTGCAGTATGCAAGTATGCCCATTCTACCAGAGGGCACAACTTCATGATCTTATTTCCTACACCTTCTCCTTTCTTCCATTTTCCTTGTGAAGTGGTAATTGTCTCTCCATTTCCCCACTGAAAGGTTGCTTAACCCCTAAGGCCATGAGAAAACACTTGTGATGTTTTTCTCCTTCCTTTTGCCATTTTGTTTGTTGACAAATTTAAAGACCAAGACAACTGTATACATTAAAGGGTAAATAATTCTTCGTGTTTTTGTTCAATTCCTTTTTTTGTTCAATTCTAATGCATCATGATGTCCCATTTCCAGTGAGAAATAGTTGTTATTTTACTCTAATTAATTAAGGTACCAAGCTTGTGATTTCAGTAAAGGAATGGGAAATGGGAATAACCAAAACCCTTTCAAACATTGCTTTCCTACAATGCTTTTAAAAGAATAAAAAAGGAAAAAAATATGTGGAAAGCCTATTTTTATTTTTAATATTTTCCACCAAATTTCTCACAATGCATTTTTCCATTACAGTGTGAAATGAAATTCAAATGACAGGTTGATGGAGTCTAATACATGTGTTTTAGTGACCTCCTATTCTGGCTTAAAAGGAGTGATAAGTAGGTCCCATTGAAATGGAGGGAATGCTGTGGAACCATTATTGACTTCATTAAATGTGTTTGTGACATGTCTGTCAGTTTCTGGGTTGGTGCCCCATGCTATAGAAGCAAGCTAAATTGGTGGAGTTGTGATTTCTAGCAAGCTAACCATCAAAAATGAACTGAAGTAGTATGAACAAATAAAAGACCGCTTTCTCCAATTTTGCCTCCCCACAGGGATAATTTGGAAAGGAACTTGACAAGGTGGAAAAGGGGAGATAGTTGTGACATAGGAAAGTGAGTGTAGAAGCCATGTCTTATTAGCTGTGAAGGTATTCACTCCTGGGCAGTGACTCAGCTACAAGAGGAACAAGTCATTTTCCAAGTCTCATCAGAGGTCAGTTTAGAAATGTTACATGACCAGGCTGTAGTGTAGCCAGGCTTGTCATCTCAGCCAGCCTAATGATCCATGTTAGTGCCCCAACAGTCAATCTGGCTGTACTGGTTATACTTGAGCATGAAAAGACCTGAGGTGATTGGATGGGGTGTGCCGTGATCTTAAATATTGATTGTCTATAGGAAATGCATTATTTTGAAATTAGAAAGTATAAATGAATAAATGAGTGGTTTTAATGAGAAAATTAGAAATCTACCAAAGTGATACAATGGTCAGTTTTACTGATGTAGTTACATTTTTTCTGATTGTCTTCCCCAGTATTACTCCCAAATGGCAAAGTATATTTAAGTTTTCCAAATAATACTGAATATAACCTTCAAACTCTCTTGGGATATAATTGTAAATTTGAATGTATATTTGAGTGTATTTGAAATACTCTCATATGGAAAAGCGATTAGACTTGCTTTTTGGGGGCACCAATCACCAGAACAAGGAAGAGTAGGTAGAAGCTCAAAGAGACAAATTTAGACTTGAAGGAAAAATGCTTCCCAATTATTAGTGCAGTCCAACAGTAGAATGGTCTGCCTTAGGTGAGTTCCTCTTTTGTTAGAGAGATTTGAACAAAGGCTGTAGCCATTAGTTTTGGGATGTTGTAGAAGGGATTTTGGGTCAAGCATGGGTTGGATTGGATGAACTCTGAGGTCCTTTCACATACTGAGATTCTATAATTTTGTAACACTTATTGTGTACTGCTTCAATGAGTGGGTTTAATTACATAGTTTAAAATTGGAGAGTTAATGACCAAATAAAATGTCAATCAACATAATATGTGCTGATTACTTGCTATGTTAAATTTCATTTTCTTTGCCAGACCAGAATATTATCTTGATAGTGTTTTCTATCTTGCTAGTGTGACTGCTTATCTGAACTTATCTCAAAGGAAAAAAAACAATGTTCCCTTTTCTTCCCAGGTTTCGTGAATGATTCTATTAGTAAATGCATCGTGGCTTTGCGTTTGACTGTGGTGGTGAAGGTCAGCACCTGTGTACCAATGGACAGCAAGTCACATGATGTACATTGTACTGGAAAGGGAAAATGTACCACCACACCAGCAGAGGTGAGGAAGGGAGATTTTTTTCTAAATTAAACAGTGTATATTCATTGCTAAAAATCTGTTTTTATTACCAAACCCCTTTCAAACATGACTTTCCTACAATGCTTTTAAAAGAATAAAAAAGGACCGCTTTATATGCAAATTTTTGAAATATTTAAATGAGGATTATAAAATACAATCAAACAGGCATCATGACATATATGTGTGGTATTGGATATAGTGCTGAATTAGATTTAGAAAGACTTGGGTTTGAATGCTGCTTCTGGCATTCATTTGCTTTGTGCTTCATTTCTTACCTAACCTTAATCATCAAATGGATGTTACCTCAGTCAAACTGAGATCTGTTAAACATTATAGTTTATGAAAGTTAAGGTCTCCCAATATATGCAGAGCCATCTGCAGTCATCTTGATCTATATCTGGCCACTGGATCCAGATAACTCCAGAGGAAAAAGTGAGGCTGGTAATTTTGTACAGCCTATCCTCATTTAAATTCAACTGACTTACATGCTATGGCATCATTTCCCTGATGATATGTTCCACTTCGAGAACGAAGGATAAACAACATCCACAATAATTCTAGGTAAATTACTTAACCCCACAGTATACCAATCAACTATCTGATTTATCTATTAAGTTAGAGATGGGTGGCAATCTATATTTGTTGAATCTGTTCCCAAGCTGGGATTACTTATATTGATGAACACATTCCTTATGTACAAACATCAAGTGCTGGCATTTAGGCTAGATGGATGCTTTGGTGGAAGAGATGGATTTTGTGACAATGGGCATATATATTCCATTTGGTAGCAAGACTAGAAGAAATGGAAGAGGGAAGGGGAGGCCTAGGATCATATCTTTTCTTTTCATATTTTAGACCTTTTGCTGACATATAATTACTACTTCCCTAAGTTTTTAGGACTTCTTCTGATGCTTTTCCATCCTCTTCTAATAGCTGAGATCATTTTTGGAAGGAGAAGTATAGGAGAATATGAAAGAAAAGATTTTTTAAACACATACCTTCTGTCTTCTTTCTTCTTTTGATTGTTCATGAGGAGAGTTCATGGAATCATTTAAGTCAGAAAAAATTCTAGTGGTCAGCTAGTTCAGCTTCCCAGGTAAAGCAGGATTCCTCTTTACCATATTGCTAATATATCATTATCTAGGTTCCACATCTAGCAACAGGGAGCTCACAGGGTATTCTACTTTTGAATATTCATTTTTCTCCTTTACCATGTCATATTATTGCCCTTATAGCTCATTCTTCACAAATCTTGCAAGTATTTCTGCAAGTAGGATCAGAACTTCCTAATCATATAAGGGTTCTTCTAGCTCATTGATGTTGGCTTTTTCATGACTTGTCATTCTATGAGATTTCTTGTCTACGGATGAAATGGCAGCCTCCCATGAAAAATAGGATGTATTCATGTTTTTCCTCCCCAGAGATCTATCTCATAACTAGGCATCATATAACTCAAAGAAAAGTGTCATATACACCAAGATTTTTATAGCAGAACTTTTTGTAGTAGAAAAATCTGCAAACAAACCAGAGAGTCATTCTCTGGGGAATGATTAAACACACTGTGGTACATAGATATAATGGGGGGGTATTTCTCCATCAAAAGAAATGAATGTGTAAGAAAGTAAAAAAACATGGGTAGATTTGTATGAACTGATTCAGAATGAAATAAGCAAAATTGGGACAACAAATATACACAGTGACTCCCACAATGTGAACAGAAAGAACAAAAATTGAGACAACACTAGGTGACTAGAATGATGAAGTTAAGGACAAGTGGTATGGAATATAGCGTATGCTCTCGGGTGTAGTTGATAGTTTTTTCTGAATCGCTTTTTTAATCTTTCTTTTGTATCTATGTTAAGGTAAGAAAGGGACAAATTTTTCTATAATATTTTTATGTGCTAGTCACTGTGCTAAGCATCTTACAAATATTAGCGATTTTTATTCTTCCAACAACTATGAAGTAGATACCATTTTACAGTTGAGGAAACCAAGGCACACAGAAGGTAAGTCGCTTGTGCAGGATCATACTGATAAGGACATGAGGCTGGCTTTGAACTCCAGTCTTCTTGATTCCAATTCCAGCTTCCATTATGCCATCTTGTTGCCCCATCTGTATTAAAGGGTAACATATTTAGTAATAAAGGGATATAAAAACAAGATATTCACAAAGTAAAATTTAAGACTTTAAAAAGAAAATAGACATTTCTTTTGGGATTTAGAGAGAGCAGTTTATGCAATTCTTTATTAGAATAGACAAAATTTTCAAAATCAATAACAATGAAAATTAGGAAAGAAAGCCTAGTACAGGAGGTATAGCCAAGTGCTGAGGAGGTAAAACAAAACAAAACAAAACAAAAGCAGCATTGTGTCTGGAGCCAGGTGAGCTGATTGGAATCTTGCTTGAGTCACTTTCAGTGTAAGCTTAGTTAATTCATCTCTTTGGGGATGTTGTTTCATCAATAAAGGAAGAGTTTGGACAGCCTGATCTTCTTTCCACCTCCAAAAATTTAAAAAACTGATATTTTGCATCATACAATTTAGAATTGTATTCTATTGTTAACTAACATATTAATGTATGAATTATATTAACAATAGCATTTTGATACAATTTAATATCATATTTCTGAAAGAAATAATCTGTAGGGGGCAGAATTTAGCCATAAAACTGGACAGGCAGTTCAAGCCATGAACTACCACAGCTGTGTCATGACTGAGAAGCTTTGTCCAAGTGATGAAAAAGAGCCAGAACATATTCTTGCCTTGGGGCAGAAACCCGAGGAGAAGATTTCTTTTCCACCAGATAAGCTCGCCTTTTAGATTCCAGTGTCTTACTTCTCAGCCAATTTGGAAGGTTCTCTTCCCTCTCCCAAGGGGAACCTCATTAATCAACATACCTTGTGGCAAAGGAGAGAATATTTAGTATTTTTCTCTGACTGGGGTAAAAAATGGACAGGAAGAGAAATAAGCCCACCAAAACTTTAGGAAAAGCTGTACATTATGAGCAGTGGAGATTATAAGCTCCTTGGGCATAGGGATAATTTTCACTTTTGCCTTTGTAGCCCCAGTGCTGTATCACAGAGAGCACGATGAACAGTTAAATAGTAGGTGTGAGCAGGCAGCAATGTGAAGAACTTTGAAGAACATAGGATCAAACTGTGAATGACTTTGCTGATCTCCTGATCCAAGACTATGCTGAAGGACTTAGGATAAAAAATGTTATCCATACCAGAGAAAGAACTGATTGTGTCTGAATACAGACTGAAGTATAGTTTTTTCCTTTATTTTTCTTGAGGCTTTTTTTGGGGGGACATAGATTTATTCTGTCTTTTGCAACATGATTTTTATGGAACTGTATTGCATAACTTCACATGTGCCTTCACAATGGCAGGGAGGGGAAGGGAAAGAATCTGGAACTCAAAAGTTTTAAAAACAAATATAAAAATTTGTTTTATATGTAACTGGAGAAAATAAAAATATTAAATAAAATTTAAAAATGAATGTAGATCTATAGATTTTGAGCTGGAAGAGTCTGTAGAAGCTATTGAGTTCAAACTGTTTTATAGATGAAGAAACTGCAGTTGAGAGAGGATCACATAGCTGGTAAGAGTCTGAGGCAAGATTTGACCTTTCTGATTCTAAATCTAGCACTCTATCTGCTCTGCCATGTAACTATCTCAGGCTCAAAGAATCGTACATTTAGGTCTGAAAGAAGTCAGTTAGCTCTACTCCCTCATTTTATAGTAAGGAGATTCAGGTTCAGAGAGATTAAGGTAATCTAGGTAGAACATAGAAGAACTAGAATTTCAGCCCTCTAAAAACAATATATGTTCTACTATATCACACTGCTTCTTTGTGGAGTAAAAGATATTATCAAGAAAATGTAAGGTAGGAAGAGCATATGGGAGAGGTTAAGGTTATCTAGGTAGAATATAGAAGAACTAGAATTTCAGCCCTCTAAAAATCATTCATGTTCTACTATACCACACTGCTTCTTTAGGGAGTAAAAGATATCAAGAAAATAAAAGATAGGAAGAGCATATGGGCTGATCTTATGGTGAGAGTATTCTGAGCATGTGAGAAAAGAACATAGATGGCCTCCACTGCATTAGATGGGACCCCCTGTGGCAAACCTCTAGGTGAGATGTGGACAAGAGACAAAGAACAGGTGGGCATGGATGGATTGTGAGTTGTATTACAGGAGAGAACATCCCAATCTGGGAAATCCCAGGGCTGCAGAAGTATCCATATTGTTTAATGTGGTTTCTGGGCACATTGTAGATGTTCAGTAAATACAGCTGAATTGAATTGAATTGGAAAAATCTGGAGACCTGGAGGAGCTAGAAATATTAGGGATATAAAATGAGGAAATGATAAACCAAATCCAAGCCCAAATCATTCAATTCAATTTAACCTTCACTGTGTGCAGAGAACTGAATTTATTGTTGATAAAAGTCATAGTGAATAGGTTGAGAGTTAGAGGGGATATTGGTGGTTATCTGGACTGATCCCCTCATTTAACAGATGAGGAGACTGCTGTAGAGATTTAAGAGATTTGCCTGAGGTCATACAAGTAATTAGTAAGCCATGGAGATGGTAGAGTTAGAGCATCCTACTTTGTCTCCATGAAATTTTCTTTACTGCCCCATTCTTAGATCATCTGAACCCATAGCAAACTGAAAGTGACCTTAGAGGTCAATTGACCCAGCTACTTAATTTTATAGATGAGGAAACTTATACTTGTAGAAATGAATTGTCTTGGTCAAGATAACATGGCTAATAAGTGTTGGAGATGGAATGTGAAGTTAGTTCTTCCTGCCTTGAAGCCTGGCACTTTTCTTTTTACTCAGTAAATAATAAAGTCTCTATTGGCCCATATTTTATTTCATAGAATCCCTTTAAAAGTGACCTTACCCATCCTCTTTATCCTTGCCCCAACTTTATTGAAACTGTTTGCTCAAAGTCACCAATGGTCTTCTTAATTACTAAATCTCAGTTTTCATATTCTTCCTTAACCTTTGGCACTGCTGACCATTACCTCATATTGGATAAATTCTTCCCACTTTACTTCAGAGACACAATATTCTCAATTGTTTTTCTCAGTCCCCTCATTGGTTCTTTCCAAGGTATTCTTTAAAGGTCTCTCCTCAGTTTTCTTGTCTTTTCTCTCCATATTGCTTCCCTGGCAAATCTCATTCACATTCATGTCTTTAACTACTGTCTCTATAGGAGTGACTCTTCAAATCTTATTTTTATTCTTGACTTCCCTTCTAACATCTCCATCAAAAATGTATCTGACTGGGTATCATACTAGATATGGTGGAAAGAACACTGCTCATAGAGTTGAAGGATCCCAATTCTAATACCACCAATGGATAAGTCATTTAACATCTTTGGACCTAATTTTTCTGTATCTCTAAAATAATAAGTTTGGAGTAGATGGACTCTACGGTCCTGTTCAGCTCTAAACATATGACATTATGATCTTATATCAAAAAATTGAGCTTATTTTTCATCCTAAATCTGCATTTTCTGCTATCAGTATTTATCTGTTCCCTCTATGCTGCTCACCTCTCCTACTACATTCATTTCTTTGAATTCTTTTGAACTATTTCTTCTTTTTTATTTTTTGTATTAAATTAATTACCAAGAAGCAGAGTGAAATTAGCATATAGAATGTTAGATTTGGAGTCATCACACTTAATTTTGAACTCCATTGGAGTGGGTCAGTTATTAATTATGTCACATCTTGGGTCAGAGTCTTGTTTTCTGCATGTAAGTGAGGATAAGGATATTTTCACTCTGTCTCACAGGGTTGGCGAGAGAAAAATGCTTTGTAAACATTTTGGTTCTTGGTAAATATGAGCTATCACCATTTCCTTGGCAGCATCTTTTAAATCTAAATCTTTATATTTCTGCTGTTTTGTCCTAGGTACACTCCCTCTTTACCAACTATTTGAGCTACTGTAGAACCAATCTACAGGTGTTTTTTCCCCTTACTTCTCCAATCTAGAATAATCTGATGCCAAAATAATTTTTTCTTTTAGAGAGATCAGTACATGCTTCTCAAAAATCTGTGTTCCCTATTGATTATCAAAGAAAATTCCAACTCTTATGTCCAGTAGTTAAGGTCCTCTTTGGCATCATGTTTCCTTTTCTTGGGTTTTATCCTATCAGTCCCATCTAGATACTTAACATCTCATGAAAATGAATCATTCTTTGTCCTGGAATTGTGTGTAGTGCTCTCGAGCTTCTGTTTTTTTTTTTTTTTTAATCTAATCAATTCTTTTCCCCCAACACAATGTTTACCAACCAGGAGTTGCTTAATAAGTCTTTGTTGCTTAATTTTTTTTTTTTTGCTGAGGCAAATTAATGTTAAGTGACTTGCCCAGGGTCATACAGCCAGGAAATGTTAAATGTCTGAGACCAGATTTGAACTCAGGTCCTCCTGACTTCAAGGCTGGTGCTCTATCCATTGCACTACCTAGCTGCCCCACTTAATATTTTCATATTAGGTCTTTTCTCAAGGTGAGACATCCATGAGTTTTGGAAGACCTTTATTTAGTGGATATTCATTTTATTTCACCAAGTGGAACCTACTGTTTCTTTTCTGTCAGATTTTGTTAGGCCAGAGGACTTAAAAAGAATGGGTAATTTTTTGTTAATATTCAGGATTAACATTTTTGAAAAAAATATGACCTCGAAGCTTCCCTTCAGCTTACAGTAAGATGAGCATTTCTTCTTAGTTATTCCTTCTTCATGGAAAACCAAATTGCTTTTTCTCCTCTTCTGTTTTATTCATTGTTAAGGGGGTGATTCTGTGTGTGTGTGTGTGTATGTGTGTGTGTGTGTGTGTGTGTGTGTGTGTGTGTGTGTGTGTGTGTGCTGGGAAGGGAGCAGGAATATAAAACCCAAAAGCTATCAATAAAAAATTGTTTGGTTGGTAAAGTTATTCTGCTTTTATTTTCAATTTAATTTGTACCATAATTAGTCAAATTAACATTCCTAACGTCTGGTTTACCAGTGATTATTTCTAGCCTCAAGACTGTGGTCATGAGACAATAGAGGAAGTTTGATTCATAAGTGCACTACCAGATTAGTCATCCCAAAGTCCTGATGGAAAACCAGATGTCTAATATTTGAGCAACAGTTTGAGAATATCAGAGAGCAGAAGATGACTGATGAATGTGGTTATTGAGAATAATGGATTAGAAACATTTTCTTCTCTAAGCCATTATTATGCCAATCTCACATATATTGTGGATCCAGGAAAAATGTAATAGTCACTTAAGAAAGAAACTTAGATACCGTTATTACATCTTTCTCTTACTTGTCAAAAAGAAATGGACCAGAATAATTTGAGAAATTGGTGCTCTCTTCCATGCCATCCACATTTTTTGGACCATCTTGTTGATATGAAATGATCAATAGGCTGCCTTTTTTACTTTTAATAGTAGTGCATTGATGGGCTGTAATTGAGGTTAATATTTCACTCATCTGAAGAGATGTCTCAGAGATATGATTCTCAGGCCATAATTAGAACAAATTGAAAAGATCCTTATTAAAATGTAATTGCATTGTAAAAAAGAAAGCCATTTTTACACCTTACAAAGGCACTTTGCTGTAGTAGGGTTGTTAGAAGGTACACTAGAGGGTGGCAGAGAGAGCTCATCAAAAAATAAAGGAAGGAATTTTATCTCTCTGAGGCAGTATAGTATGATGGATAAAGAGCCAGCCTTGGAGTGTCAGGAAGATCATCCATATTAGCTTTCATCCATATTAGTTTTCTCACTCTAGGAAAGACATTTAATCTCTTTGCACCTTAATCAACTCTCTTAGATTCTAGGGTGATTAATTAGAGAGCAGTTGGCAATCTATTTCATTGAAAGACGTTTCCCCACTGGGAGGTCCCGATACTGACGAAATCATAGCTCTATACCCAAGAAAACAACACTCAGGGTTGAAGAATCAGCTTGTAATTGGTATATCGCCTCCTAAGAAGGAACTTTTAGAAATCACTCAAGTTCTAATTATTAGCCCTAGATTCTCAGTATCTATTGGTTTGATTAAAAGATGAACCTTATTTTGAAGTGGATAGATAGCATGGCCAAGGTTGATAGAGACTAGGTGGTTTATATTTAGTAAAGCAATTATTGAGGGAAATCTTTTTAGGGAGATAGTTCAGCTAGATAAGTAGAACTATATTGACAGAACACACACTTTTAGGATAGTAAAGAAAAATTATCTGAAACTATGCTGAGGACTTATTATGACTGAAATGAAGGTGTTAGAGATGTTAAAGTCGATCAAACACTTATTAAACCATCACAGTTTAATGTAATCAAAAACTTTTCATTTTATACTTCATTCTGCTCTCTATCTTATTTATCCACAAATTGTTTCTGTATCCATATGTCTGATACGTAATATGTTCCATGTTCTTCACATTTTCTTGTAACATCACTCTTTATATCTTGATCATGTATCTATTTTGATCTTATCTTAGCAAATGGTGTAAGATACTGGTTCTGCCATACTCCTTTCCAATTTTCCCAATAATTCCTCCCCCCCAATAATGAATTCTTACCCCCAAATCTTGTCTTTACACTTGTCAAATACAGGTTTGCTTTATATATTTGCTACTGTAAATTGTATTTCTACTCTATTCCATTGATCTACATTTCTATTTTTTAGCCACTACAGTAGGTCCTGGAGCTCTAGGCAAAGACAAAACAGTCAAGTGTTTGGGGGATGGTTGTATAGAAGAGGATACAATATATACCCAGTAAAGTATTGGTGTCCCAAAAGGCTCAGTTTTAATTTAATGTTTATATTACTGTAATATTACTGTATTTAAAAATTTTTAAATATTCTAAAACTGGCACACTTTTTAAAAATATAATGTATGGATTCAAGGATGCAAATAAGTGAAATGGTTCCAGGTATATTAGGGTTCATAGAGAAAACTCAGGAGTTGGAGTGTTGGGGTGGGTAGTGCATTCCAGACAAGAGAAGAATACTTACATGAATGCTTTTTTTAGGGAATAGAAATTTGTGAGAAGTACAACAAGATCAGTGTTACTAGATTTTAAAGTAAGTGGGTACTAGAGAGAACCAGACTTTGAGAAATATCCATGTTGAGAGGGTGGGAAATGGATTGTTAGAAAACTAAGAAGGAATTATCCAACAGGTAGAAAGAGAACCAGGGGAGAATAATTTTATGAAAATCAAAGTAGGAGAGTGTGGTCAATGATATCAAGAAATAACAAAAAGTCAAGGAGGATGAGGAAGAAAAAAATCATTAGCTTTATTCATTGAGGTCATTACCCTTCAGAAAACAGTTTCATAAGATTTTTGGGATCAGAAATGGGATTACAAGTAGTTGAAGAGTGTGTGGATGGTGAGGAAATGTTGTAAACAAGAATAGAATATTCATGCTAGATTGTTATTAGTGCAAAGGAGGGCAGATGGTATCACCTTAATCTTTTATTCTGTGCCCCAAATGACCACTGGGGCAACTAGACGCTTTCATAGTACATATAGTACAGAGTCTGAGGTCAGACATACTCATCTTCTTTAGTTCTATCTGGCCTCAGACACTTACTCTTGGGGCAAATTACTTAACCTTGTTTGCCTTAGTTTCCTCATTTGTAAAATGAGACAAAAAAGGAAATGGCAAACCACTCTAGTCTCTTTGCCAAGAAAATCCCAAATGAAGTCATGAAGAATTGAACATGATGAAAAATGACTGAACATCATCATCATCAATTTCTATATTGCATTTCCATATTCAAGAATATCAAGATTGATTTGAGTTTGAATTAAAACAAATTTATGGTGTAATTTTTAAAAATAAAGGCTTCATTATATGTTGTAGAAAACATCTGAAGGGATGATCAGAACACTGTCTGAATTAAAATGTGGCACCACATATTTTATCCACTTATAATAAATATTTAAAAGAAGTAATTACTAAGTAATTATTTTATAAAATAGACAATCTATTCTGCAGCTTCATTCCTCAATGACATCGTTCAGAAAAGCAAAATGTGTTTTTACAAGTTAAGCTATTATTGTTTATAGTTAATGACTATTTAAAACTGACAGGTTAGTGCAGAGGATTACATCATGTCTACACGCTAGTCTCCTTCTCCCCTATCCCAAACATCAGACTGTACTTGGAAAATTATGACCTAAAAATGGCAATTCACTGCCTGGGTGGTTGCTCTGTGCAGTGTTTGACCATTTGATGAAATGAAAACAAGGTACCAGATTAAAATGCTTTAGAAACATTGTACTTTAGGGACCATATTTGTCCTGACCTTTCAAAGCACATTTATGATTCAAAAGATTTTTGTTCAAATGAAATTACTTTGGAATGAATTTTACTCAAAGACCAAGCTAACTGTATGCCCCTAATTCCTATAGAGAGTAGTTTGTTCAAAGGACATTATTGTTGTAAATCTGTCAAGAGAGAAGAAACAATCATTTTTCATGGTTCTGCAAATTTTAAACTAGTGATCATAAAAATGTTTAGACTTACATATATAACTTTTGAATACAGGAATATTGCTCTGACCAGACTTTTACCCCACAGAGAATAAAAATGTCATCTTTGGGGTTTGTGCTCTCTTCCCTCTTGGGGAACAACAAACCCAAACTGTTTTTTATTGTATCTTTTAGTCTGTAAAGCATTAAGTGGATTTTGAGCCAATATGAATGATATACTCTAATGACTTTGTCCAACAAAGGTGCATGTTTAAATGGGTGGGACAATTTTTGCCTCTTTTGCTTGTAGGAGTTGAGATCTGCACTAACATCCCATTCAATTCAACCAGTATTCCTTAGGGGCTGACTCTATGAGGGGCCTCATGGTAGTTTCTTGGGACACAAAAATGGAAAATAACAGATCCTAATCTCAGGGATTTTATGATCAAATGAAGGGGGGGCAGGGCAGGTGGGGTAAACTGATAAAAACTATGACAGAAGGTACAGTATGGAAAGGACCAAAGAAAAATCTAGACAATGTGTTATAAGGAAGACAGTAAAACCCCAGATGACCTCTAGGGTCCCTTAACTCTTAGATTCTCTTGCTTGCTACCAGAGGAATAAGAGAAGACTTTATAGAAGACATTTCCCAAGGCAGAAGGAGAAAAAGGACTTTTAATAGATAGAAATATAGAGAAAGTACTTGGAAATGTGTGAAAACAAGAGAGAATCAGGCAAGACTGGACACAATTAGTAGTAGTACAAGACTTTGCCTAGACAACAGAGTACTTGAAGAGGAATAGTCTGAAATAAGGCTACAGTAGGCTGGATTCATATTAGGGAGAGCTTTGAATGCTAGGCTAAAGACTTTATTTTATCCTTTGGACAGCAGGAAATATCCTTTGGAGTTTGAGTAGGGTAGAGACCTCATCAGTTGTATTTTGAAAGTTAATCGGAAGGATGGATTGGAGAAAAGAGAGGCTAGAGATATGTCGTAAGAGATTATAATAATAATCCAGGTAAATTGTGATGAAGACCTGAATTAGGGTAGTGCCTGGATGAATGGAGAAAGGGGGACAGATGAGAGAGATATTATGGAAGCAGGATTCTACAAATAATGTTGTAAGTGGGGAGGTGAGAGGAGGAGGAGGAGAGAAGAACCAAATATGTGACTAAGGTATTGAGCATGAGAGGATGGTGGTGGCCTCCACAGAAAAAGGAAACTTAAATATGGCACTATATTTTTTAGAATATGACATGCAAATACAAAGTTTATTAAGTTAAATTTAAATATTTAAATTAAATATAAATAAAATAAATATATTTGAAATCTCAACTTTGGAAGAGGGAGAACACACTTCATCATTAACTCTAGTTTCTGACTCAGTTTCTTCATTTGTCAAATGAGTGAGTTGAATTAGATGGCTTCTAGCTAGAAGAACCAAAGAGACATTCAAAAATGCACAAAATTTGGTGGCTCATGGAGAAGATAGATTGCCATGAGACAAAGAACCTCTGGTTGTTATGTGTTTGAAAGGAGACCTGAGAACCAGAGAATATCATTCCTTAGAATGAAGCCATTGGATTTCCCTGTGTGAAACATTGTCCTAAATTAGTTTGCAGAGCACTTTATGTGTGTTGATTCCCAAGATGTGTGTAAATGCTATTATTAGATCCAATTTACAGATGGGAAACTGAGGCTGATGGAAGTCAAGTGGCCTGATCAAGTTCCCATTGCTTGTAAGTGTATGAGATAGGATTCAAACTCAGTTTGACTTTCTGATTTCAAGTTTAGTTCTTTGTCTACTTGTTAAATAGTGCAAGTCAGAGTGAAAGGTCCTCCTTCACAAAAGCTCTCCTCCAGTCTCTCACTATGGTGTGGCAGTGACAGTGATTTCTCAAAGTTTATGCCAGTGAAACATATATTCTGGCAGGTTTTCTTTACTATAAATCTTGGGTTTTGATCCCAGTTAGAGATATGTAGTTGAAGAAATATCAGTGCAGATTATTTTTAGGCCAGAGAGGCTCATTACTAGTAGGCAGGCCTCTAGGTAATGACTTTTTTTGGCCATGAACAATCAATTAATAAACATTTATTAAGAGCCAGTATGTGCCAGGCACTGTGCTAAGTAAAGGAAGCATATAAATATACAAAATGGTCCCTCTAAGTAACTTCTTTCTCTGATGATGGCTGATCTGAGGAAAAAAAGGAAGATGCCTGTAATGAAATAATTTTTAGAACATCTGTAAACTTTAATTTACCTTTTGGGTAGCTTATATTTAAAAGATCTTTATCTAGTGAACAATGAGTTGATATACTACTTGAGGAAATGAACCATATCAGTATTGGCATTCTAGGCAGATGTGAAACTAGAACACACAAAGTTTCCCTTAAATGGAAGGAAGGTTCATAAGATCTCTTCAGAGTAAGAAATAAAACAATTGGTGAACTTGGTTTCATCCTCTTCTGAAAGGTAACAAAATGAATTATTTCATGAGATACCATCATTCTTCTCATCTTGGGAGATTCTTCTTATGTCACCATGTTTCTATTGCCTTTTTATCTTGGGAGATTCTTGTTCCCTTGTAATCGTCTCTACTAGGATAATTCCTCTACCTTGTGACTCCTTCTAATTGGTCATTTCCTTTAAAGAATGGTTCATAAGTCAGCCATTTTTTTTTTTGGATGGGTCAGTTGGGATTAACACAGCTAGTAAATGTTGAGTGTCTTGAGTCTGGATTTGAACTCAGTCAGAACCTGACTCCAGGGTTGTTACTCTAACCACTGAGCAACATAGCTGCCCCCCCTGTCAACCATCTTCACTCCTTTATTACAATCTATGTTCCCACTTATGACTGTCTCCACCATGACATGAGGACCTTCACCCCAGCCCTTTGTTTTCAGCTCTTTTTTGTATTGTCCTTCTTATTAGAACACAAGCTTCTCAGAAACAAGAATTGTCCTTCCTTTGTTTTCTGTTTGCTTCTCTAACATTCAGTATAGTTCCTGGCATGTCATAAGCACTTAATAAATGCTTGGTGACTTGGTGACAAGTTGAATTATCACTTGGTCATTTCCTCTGGGTGTTAATGATGAGCAGAAGACAAAAAGGTAATTTACAAGCCAAAGAGGTTCTGAAGAAAGCTTCCCACAATTCTGAGGGGTTAATGACATTGCCACACGAGGACTGATGGAAGGAGTTGGAAAGTTTTTAGTCTAGAGAAGAGAAACCTTAGTAGAAACATGATGTGTCTCCAAATATTTGACAGCCCGTCACTGGAAGCAATACTGAACTTGTTCTGTCAGACGGAAGAAGGCAGAGCCAGGAGCAATGGGTCAATATGTAGAAAAAAACCTTTCCTGACAATGAAATAGAGCTTCTCTCATATTGACTACATGATCTTGAACAATGCACTTAAACTTTCAGTGTTCTAGGTCAAAGCTTCTTAAAATTTTGGGTTGCGATCCCATATAGGGTCACTTAACCAAATATAGGGTCTGCAAAATTATGATTTATTCTCTGTTAATATTTGATTTTTTACCTGTTCTCTATACCTATATAGCTGTGGTCATGTAAAAATCTCTTTGGTGAAAAGGGATCACAAATGAAAAAAATTTAAGAAGTCCTGTTTTAGGTAAGTTTCTAAATCTGGATATTGCAAAGAAGGTATCTACCTACATGGGTAGATGGAGTTTTCTCATCTGGAGGTTCCCTACAGCAGTAAAATAACAGGTCCTGTCTTTATGTGCCAAAAACTGTGCTCCTTACACTAAATTAATTATGTAAGATAAAGAAAGGAGGGAAATCGTATAGATTCATGGATGCAGTCTTGTCCTTGTGGATTGGCCCTTGGTTGGTGATACAGTTGGCATAGCCTTTAAGGCTCCAGTGTTATTTTCACATTCTGATGAGGCACCAAAATTAAACTCTAGTGACATTACATGTCATCATAGTCATCAGAGACTCACAGGTTTCAGCCATTCTTGACCTGAATCATATTCCCATTAGCAACTAACTTGGAGGTTAAGGAAACCATCTTTTGTTGCCAGTATTTATAAACTTGGAAGGCTGACTGGAAGAAGAAAGACCAGATTTATTTTGCCTGGCCTCAGAAAGGAGATCAAAAATCAATGGGGGGAAATTTGGAGGAGACAGCTTTTATTCATTATAAGGAAGAAGTTGCTATAAACTAATATTTTCTGAAAGTTCAGTGGGTGACGACAGAAGCTAGTCAATCAGTTAACAAGTTCTTATTTTGTGGTAGGGACATAGCAGGGGAAGGGGAGGGGAATGAATATTTATTAAGAACTTTATGCGGGATATTGTGCTAAGTGCCTTACAAATAGTATCTCATTTAATTCTTGCCACAAGCTTGGGAGATAGATGCTATAAGAGCCCTATTTTATAGTTGAAGATAAGTTTTCCTGTCTCAAGGCCCAGTACTTTATCTACTCTACCACTTAGCTTCCTACATACATGATGGATAAAAGCAAAATAGATGGAAGATAACTTCTGAGGGAAGACACTAATTGTAAGTGAGGCATATTAGAAGAGAAAAATGGAGGGTTGGGGGTAGGGGAGAAACAGGAAAGACTTCCTGCCAAAAGTGAGATTTGAGCTGTCTTGAAGGGAAGCCAGGAAGCAGAGGTGAGAAGAGAGAGCATTCTTGGCATGGGGGACAGGTGGTGGAAAGACACAGAGAGGAAAGGGATAGCCAGAAGGCAGGTGTTGCTGAATCATTAAGTGTAAGAAGGGAATAAAGTATAAGAAGATGGAAAGGTTTAGTGAGTCAGGTGGTAGAGGATTTTCCATGCTTTACAGATTTTTGTATTTGGTCCTGAAAGTAATTAAGAGCCAAGGGAGTTTATGGAAGAAGGGGCAAAGGTGAAATGGTAAAAGCAGTGCTTTAAGAAGATCACTTTGGCAGCTCAGTGGAGGATGAGTTAAATAGGGAGAGAATTGTGGGAGGTAGCCCACAAGCAGAAGGCTGTTATTGGAATAATCTAGTTCATCGTGAATGCTTGTTGGGACATTATTGGATGGCGGGGGGTTCATACTCTAGGTTATCTGATCTCCACGGTCCTTAAGGGTTTGAAAGCCCTTAAGATTTCCTGGCCCTGTGGCACAGTTCTGTATGGACTACCCTTAGATTTCTAGACAGTTTTGGAACAGTATGGAGAGATTTGATCTCATCCCAAATAAAATATAGTCCAAAAGTCTTTTAGGAATCCAGTTTGGTTCCAGGGAATTTGAGATACATCCCTACCACTTCAATAGTTTGGCTTCAGGCTGGATGGGAAGGAAGACTGGAGTGGACCCAAATCTTCCCTTGCACTCTGGCTGGCCTAGAACCTAACCAAACTCTTGTGGGAAGAGAGAAAAGGGTACATCTTCACCCTGACTTATGATTGGCTGTCATTCTAGTTTCTTCTTTTCCTCAGATTCTTTCCAAAATATCATAAGAACCATAACTTGAGTCTGTCCTCCCTTTACTCATCTGTACCAGGGGATTAATTCAGTACTCTGCTTACTTGCAGTTAATGGGAATTTTGAGCTTAAGATCAGTGTATAATGGAGCCCCTGATATTTGCCCCTTCCAAGTGTACTATGGAAAAGAGTGTGGAGTTTAATGATAACTTTGTGGTTAAGCAGGATCTTCCAAGTTTAGAAAGGATAGAGAAAAGGCTGGCTCTGGAAGGATAATAAGAAAGATCACCCAGGAAAACAACAGCTGTTCAATAATGAATAAACCAAAGAAGGTTAGGATAGAGCACCTTGGGCCATTGCCATTACTGTAATTTGCCCTCTTTTAAACTACTGTTAGTTGGTTTCAGCAAACTTTCTGGGCAAGAAACTATTGTTCTGCCTAAGGCTGAAAAAGGAGGCTTGTTATAAGATATACACAGTGGGGTTTCTACTCAGCGCTCCAGTGTAGATGGGAAGGCTGGGGACAGTGGCTTGAAATCTTTCCAGAGAGTCTGCAGCCTGCTCAGCAAATGTGGAATGTTCGAGCTGTGTCCAAAATTCAAAGATCATTAATTATGTAATACATCAGAACTGTCATTGACATACCTCCCTTTTGTATAATCACAATTTTTTGGCACAAAATGGTAGAGGGAGCAAAAATGAAACATATATGCCAAGAAACGCCCTAAGCAACTTATAATATGATGCTATATTGCTCCCTCAAAAGCTGTTGCTTCTTTCTTCTCTTCTTATTTCTCCATGTTCTGTTTTCAGAGTTTTCCCCTCCTCTGGAGACTAAATTCTTTAATGTATCTTCAGATTGTCAATTTTTTTTAATTAAAGCTTTTTATTTTTCAAAACAGTGGATAGTTCTCCAACATTAGCCCTTGCAAAACCCTGTGTTCCAATTTTCCCCCTTTCTCCACACCTCCCCTAGATGGCAAGTAGTCCGATATATGTTAAACATGTTAGAAATATATGTTAAGTCTAATATATGTATACATATTTATGCAGTTATTGTGCTACACAATAAAAAAGAGAAGCAAAATAAAATGCAAGCAAACAATAACAAAAAGAGCGAAAATGCTATGTTGTGAACCACACTCAGTTCCCTCAGTCCTCTGAGTGTAGATGGCTTCTCTTCATTGCTCAACAACTGGAATTGGTTTGAATCATCTCATTGTTGAAGAGAGCCATGTCCATCAGAATTGATCATCATATAGTATTGTTGTTGCCGTGTACATTGATCTCCTGGTTCTGCTCATTTAACTTAGCATCAGTTCATGTAAGTCTCTCCAGGCCTCTCTGAAATCGTCCTGTTGGTCATTTCTTACAGAACAATAATATTCTATAACATTCATATACCATAATTAATTCAGCCATTTTCCAGTTGATGGCCATTCATTCAGTTTCCAGTTTCTTGCCATCTTTCTTTTTTTTAAAAAAGATTTTATTATTGTGATTTCTCTTTTTTAAAAACTAAAATATATTTTTATTAATATCATATTTTTATATCACTTATATTTCCCAGCATATCCATTCCTTTTCTACCAGCCTTTTATAAAATTGTACTTTTGTAATTGTAAATTTGTAATTGTAAAATTATAATCTCCAATCTATGAAACATTTAACAATATACAAAGTTGCTTTCTCACACAATCCTTTGAAGTTAGTTGTTTAAGTAGGATTATTCTGTAGGATTATACATATGAGGAGGGGAAAGAAGGCAGCTAAGTAATGCAGAGAATTGGTTACTAAGCCTGGACTCAAGAAGATCTGAGTTAAAATAGGGCCTCAGATACTTCCTACCCTGGGCATGTCAGTTAATCTCTGCCACAATTTCCTCAGTGACAAAATAGAGATAATAATAGCACCTACCTTTCAGGATTGATGTGAAGATTGAATGTGATATTTGTTAAATGCTCAGTTAGCATTGAGCCTGGTACATAGTAGGTGCTTATTCTCTTCCTATCTTCTCCAACCTGTTTAGTATAAATAGGATTATTCCACCATTGCATATGAGGAAACCAAGCTGGGATTTGATCTCAGTTCTTTAGGCTCCAAATCCGAGACTTATTCTGTCACACCAAGCTTTCATTTCTTATCTCTTTTGGGTGAATTCTTT
Organism: Myrmecobius fasciatus; assembly: GCA_023553655.1. Taxonomy (NCBI): domain Eukaryota; kingdom Metazoa; phylum Chordata; class Mammalia; order Dasyuromorphia; family Myrmecobiidae; genus Myrmecobius; species Myrmecobius fasciatus. The sequence goes on along the minus strand of JAJPUD010000211.1, from coordinate 47,033 downwards.
CAAATTTTTATCTTTTTTTCCTAGATTTTTTTGCTTTCCATTTGAATTACTATTTCTTTTTCTAGTCACTATCCTGCAGCATTTGCCAGTCATCCACCTATTCTAGGCAGAAAGTGTTGTTGTTCAAAGTTATAGAAATGGTAATCACTAAATGTTTATGTTATGCATAACTACTGGTATTCTTTGTTAAGTCAAATATTATGCCACAAGTATTGGTATCCTTTGAAAAGTCAAATATTAAAGTTATGACTTATGGGAATGCATGCTTTGTTCCATGAATTAGAAACAAGAATTGAGTTTTAAGAATTTTTGCTGGAGGTAAAGTAATCACTCTCCCACTTGTAGCTGTTCTGGAAAGACATCATAGAGAAGAAAAGGTATTAGGAGTTAGTTTGTAAATAATGAACAACAAGGACTTTTATGACCCAAATCAAGAAAGTAGTACTATTAGGGAAAAGCATTGGCTCGGAAATCAAGTGATTGGTGTTTCCATTCAAGCTTTCATATCATTTTGGGCCAGTCATTTCCACTCTGTACCTACATTTCCTCATCTATAAGATGAAAGGAGTCAGACTGGATTAAATGATATCTTAAATTCCTATAGACTTTGGCACACTGTGACTTATTCCTATTTGTAGTGAAACCCAACCACTTTGCTTTAGGTTTATTGAAATCTTTGACACTAGCATTGTGATTCTGTACAAGTTTCTTAACCTTTGTCTGCCCTAATTTCTCCAACTGTCAAATGAGGATAAAAATAGCACCTTTATTCTAAAGCTGTTATGAAGATTCAATAAGATAACATTTTTAACAGGCTTTGAAAATATTAAATGTTAATGATAATTATCTTGGCTATTGATTTTTTTTTTCTGAGGCAATTGGGATTAAGTCACTTGCCCAGGGTCATACAGCTAGGAAGTGTTAAGTGTCTGAGGCCAGATTTGAACTTAGGTCCTCCTGACTTCAGGGCTGGTGCTCTATCCATTGTGCCACCTAGCTGCCCCACTATTGACTTTTAATAGATACTGAAGTACTCATTCTCTTGACAGTTGAAGAAGAGGGGTACTTTCTCTCCACTCCAAATCATGTTGATTTTGAACATATTGTGTTGTATAAAAAAATAGCAAGGTGGGTAGGATAGGTCAAGAATCTGTTCCTTGTAAGATAATCACATATATTATGGAGCTATCATAGGGAACTTTAGCAAAGGAAATCATTTGGAGCCAAAGTTGAAGAACTGATAGTTTACTGCATAGTATTTCCTAGTGAGTCATTCTCACGTTGTGGTTCTAAGCTATTCTTTCTGTTTTGTTCTACACTGGAAATGTTCTTCTCCTTCTGGAATGCCAAGTTGACCTCATTTGGTAATCATTCATAGAGTGTATGAAAATCCAGCATCTCCCTGGTGCCATGTCTGTCTTAGCTTTAGCATGGCTATTGGCTTTCCCACCCTAGGACCTCATTCTATCTAAAAGTTTATTTTCTATAATTTTTTCTTTGCAAGTACTCTTTGTGCTACTTGTATCACTCTATATAATAAGTATCATATATGGTTTTTATTTACTTCCTTGGTCACTATGTATGCCATTGCCAGCATGGCTTCCATTAGTGCTATAATGCCAACTGAATTAGATCACAAATTCTTAGAAAGACATTCCCTTTTAGTTTTCTTCATAAAGCATACAATTTAGCATCTTTAGAAAAAGTTTAAATGCTTCTGTTGATGATGATGAAATAAGAATATTGTAAAGACATTACAACACATACAGATGGAAAGAAAGGGAGTAGGATGAATTCAGCAGACCCTTTCTATAATATAGATTTTAAAGGACAGAACTGTCTCATACTCCAGATTAGTCCTTTTAGGACAGTCCTTTTGCCATATGTTTGGGGAATGTTTTATTCATGACCTAGCTGAACCTCAGTAAAGCTTCTTAAAATAGGCTAAATGAATAAAGCACTTAGTAAGTACATATGGGGGTGCTACAAACGGAAAATTAAGACAATCCTGACTGTCTATTGCAATATAAAAATAACTTGTTGGAGGGAGCTCCCAAGCTTAGGATGAGAATGTTAGCAATAGAATTACACTCCTGATAGCTACTTCATTTGAAGAGCTTTATTCACCTTTGGCTGATGTTCAAGCCACTCATAACAGCCTTTTTTAGGTGGATGAAATCGATGATAATGCAAGTAGCATAGACTTTCCCATGTAGGCAATATTAATACACTCTGTTGTCTTCTGACTTTCCACATTAAGAACCATTCACAATATCGCTCACCCAAACATAGAACATTACATTCAAGATGATTTAGATCAATGTGAAGCTAATAAGGCAGAATTGATATAAGTAATTGTTTAACATTAGCTCTGTTGGGTTAAAACAGCTCAAGGGCATGGGTGTTTTGCCTTTTAAAATCCAATAACATCCATTAATTAAGGATTACTAAAGGCTCTGAAACTCACAATTGACTTTGATTGGGTCAATGAAGAATCACATAAAAGCCTTATTACTATTGCCACTTAGCTGGAGAAAAGATTCCTGCTTTCATTAAGCTACAAAAAAAGAAAGATCTATATAACTGTACAGGTAGGACTTGATGAGTGGAATAGAATTCACACTATTCCAAATTATATTTCTTTAAAATAGCTAATAGGAAATTAGGATCATTGATTTTGAGCTAGAAAGAACATCAAGAAAACCATCAAGTCTGTGTTCCTTATTTTGCATATAAGGAAACTAAGGCCTTGAAGAAACATTAAATGACTCTACTAAAATAACATAGTTATCAAGTGTCCAAGGCAGAATTATAAACCAGGCCTTCTTGGCTTCAACTCAATTCCATTACCCCAAGTTGTTTCTCAGTTTATATCATCAAAATTTAATACTACTGAGTAGGAAAAGGGGATTTTATCACTTTGCTGTATTGATAGAATCTCTGTCATATCAATGAAAGTTACCATTAGAATGGATATTGTACTATTTTTCTTCATACATTTTGCATACTTACCCTTATTTCCTTTAGCCTGAACCCAGGTCCTCCAAATCACAGACCCAGATTGTTTTATCCTCTGTTCTATCTAGTTGTCATTGGACTGAATACAAATTTGTTATATGGTATCGTAAACAGTGCAAAGGAATTAGCAGTGAGAATTCCTCAATTTTTGATGCTAATTCTGCCAATAGCACATAGAATACAATTCTGTTTGGGCCTGTGGAGCCAACTTTGGAAGAAATTATATTCTAATTCTACCTCAATGTTGGGAAAAATTGAATGCAAATTGAAAAGGGGATGGCAGAAGATGAGATGGATTGTACCATGGAAACAATGGACATGAACTTAGACATATTTTGAGAGATGGTGGAGAATAGAAAGGCCTAGTGTGCTAGGGTCCATAGAGTTACAGAGTCAGATATGACTGAACAACAGCAACAACAACAAAAGCATTTTAATTGTTCCCAGTTTATACATTCCTTTCAAAGGATACTTATTTTAATTACTTATTTTTTAAAAGGCCAGAAGAAAAAAAATTAAATGTTAAAATTGGAACCCAGATCTTCTTGGGTTCCAATGCTAAATTTAATTCTATTGCCTCAGATTGTGATTCTGTGAAAAGTAGTAGATTTTAGTAAAAGGAAGTAGAATTCATTTAGGAGAACTACATATTTCATTTTTTCTGGAGAGTGCAAGGTTACAAAACATATATCTTAGCAAAGCTGCATTTAAGTGGAAACTCTGGTCCTGAAATTTTGAGTGATTGCCCAAATTAAAGCAATCAATAAGAGGATTGTTTTATTTTGATTATGGCATCTGGCGTCTAATAGCATCAATGTAGGTATTTAATAAATGCTTGTTGATTAATTGAAAAATTGCAAGTATCTTTATGGTGGATTGTTGAGCACTATGAAGAAAAATGACCTCATGTGCCATGAAATGATATTTCCTATTGAATTTAGTGTACAAAATTTAGTCCAATTCTTCTCTTCACTTTTCCACAGAAAACCTGCCATTCATTTTCCCAATTAACTACAATTTCTTTATGTCTTATAGTTTCATTTATAGCGAAGATGTCAATAGGAATGTTTTTCATTTCCTACAGTATGGTATTGGCTTGTTCAAAGAACAAAGATTGCATATTGAGTGCTAACAGTTAAATTAATGTGTCAAGCTGTGTTGAGGTCTTTGAATGACAATAAAAATGACTACATCTCAACAAAATGATTAGTTACAAATTTTAAAATTAGCCATATTTATTTATTCAGACATTGCTGGGTAGTGTGTAGGTCCAAATAAACACTAAACCCAAAGAAAGCTATGGAGAGAAAAAAGATGTTGCCTGGAAAGACAGTAGCCCTAACATGATCTTTTAAAATTAGGGAAATGAAGTAAAGATACTGATTTGACCACTGTTTACTAAGTGTATGACTGGCAAGTCATTTAAATTCCCTAGGCCTCCTCATTTTCCTTTTCTATAATATGAGTAAACAGAACTAGAAGGATCATAGACTTAGAACTACTAGAAGAGACCTCAGAGATCCTCCAAGTTGGCTCTCATTTTTTTTTTTTTTTTTTACACACAAGGAAACTCAGAGCCAGAGATGTTATGAAACTGGCTCAGGCTCACACAGGATTTAAACCAGGGATATCTGATACCTAATTCATTGCTTTTCCCACTTTACCATATGGTCTCTCCAGCTCTACACCTATAACCATATAATGCTACAATTCTATGATTTTTGAGATTAGTTTAATTTATGTGAAATAGTCATTGCAACAAGGAGGCAGAAAGGTGGATGGAACCTAGAAACTGCCACTTCTAGCAAATACCTAATCTTGAAGCAGAGAGCTCTGTCAGCTAAGAACACCATTCATTTAAAACACAAGCTTCCTTGTGACACATTATGGCAGAGAATAATAGAACACCATAAGCATTATTACACAAAATAGCAATAAGCATTTGAGGAGAAAATGATTCAATATTAAGTATGTTGTATATTATAGTGTATATTATAGAGCATGACAGATTAATTCATCATATGATTATGAACTCATTTTGAATTAATAGGCTCATAGACCTTTAAAGCTTGAAAGAGTTTAAAAATATTATACCAACTCTCATTTTGTAGATGCTAAAAGGTTAATGCTTTGCTCAAGGTCACATAGCTATTTAATGGCATTCTGTCCCCATAGAATAAGCATCTGAAATCAAGATTCTAGCCACTGAATTGTGAACACAAACAAGAATTAGAATAGACTGCAATCATTTTAATGGTTAAGGGGTGATGGATTGGTTATTTAATACCAAACAAAAGATTTGGATGTGAAAAAAGGTAGTTCTTGTGGTCATAACTTTCACTCAGGGAACCTAAAGGAATAGGGTTAAATCACCATCCAAGAAAACTGAAAAGACTTGATGGGGTAGAAGTAAACAGAGACATAAAAATTTAATTTGAAAGCAAGGCAGGGTGACCCTGTTCATTGGCACTGTTCTTTTTCTGCTGCTAGGCTAGACATTTTGGTGGGTTTCTCGTGGGTGATATTTGGATGCTTACAGAATATCTAACTACCCTAGAGAAATACATTTACCAGTGTAGCCAGCCTTTCCTGAAGCAACAAGACAATGAACACGATTAGCCTCTAAGTGGTCACCAAGAGGGTTTCATTAAAATGAGCTATGGGATCCTTACATCTCTCGGGCTGTTATTATTTCAATCTGGGAGGTTGTAGATTTAGTAAAAACAGAAATGCATTGATTAAGCTGGGGACTGTAGTCTCTACAAACAAAACCTAATGAAAATTTAGACTTCAGTTTTACATACCCAAATGAATTCTTTAGTATTAATCTGTGGGTTCGGGACTGAATTAGCTGTAATGGTATTAGGAAATCTTGACAATGCTATCAATTCTGTGGCATGATGAAAAGAAGCATTGACTCTGGAGGACAATTTATACCCTACCTTTGATGATCTTACCTGTGTGATCTTGGGCAAAGCACTTAGCCTCTTCAGTTTTTTCATCTGTATGCTGAGGTTTTAGTCTAGACAGTGGTCAAGGTTCATTATACTCTAAATCTATGATCCTATTGTCTGTTAGTGGATAGGTAATTGTTAATTTGTATTTTTTGAGCAGAGGGATAAGAGACTAGGAAATAGACCTCTCTGTTGTCAAAGATGAATTGATAACTAATTAAAAGTGTTAAATCTATTACTTTTTTATATGAAAATTTGCTTGTCTCAATTAGGAGCAATTCCGTTTACTGACATCTACCTGTGGTACCTTGTTCTTGGGGAAGAGTTCACATATTAGAGCATAAGAAATATGAATTTCTTGCAATAGATCTTATACTTCGGCTACCCTGGGAATCATAATTCCTTTGCTTTCCTCTATCTGTTCCCCTTCCATGACCATCCAGACTTCAATCAGATTGCTGGGAAGCAGGAAAGCCTCTTCCATCTCCCTAAATACTCAAACCACTCTGAGTGACTGGAGGGGGAAAGAGATGCTTGGGAATCATCAATTATAATCCTTCTGGTCAAGTGGAGGACTATCAGACCTTTCTATTTGTTACTACATCCTAACATTCTCAGGGCTTTCCTATCTGCCCTGCTTCTATGATTGCCAGACCTCTTAAGGGACTATTGTCTGGTCTGGACCTTAAGGACCCCTGTTTATATTGTCAGTACAAATACTTTTTTTTAGGACATGTGGAGCTTTCCATCTATTCTACAACCAAACTCTTATCTATGAATTGTTTTCTCCAATAAGAGTATGAGCTTTTTGAGAACGAACATAGACGATCTCCATTTTAAAAATTCATGTCCCCAGTATCAAATACAATGATTGGCACATGCAAAGCTCTTAAAGGTTTTTTTTCCCCTCCATCCATTCATTCACTACACACTTACCAATAAAAATAAATGCCTCTTAGTTTTCCTCTTTGTATTAGTCTAACTATGAATTTATGTGAACAACAACAAAAAGGAAGGGGGAGTAGAAGCAATGAAAGGGGAAAGAGCAGAACAGCCAAGCCACTCTCAAGTTCTGAGATGGACATACCTTTTTTAAATGCCAAGTTTTATATAGCTCCCCTTCCAGCCAGATAACAATTAATAGGGAATTGAATGGGGGAATCAATAGGGTTGCATTTGAAGATACGTAGAACTTGATGATTCAGTTCTAGAAAAAGATTCATCTTGTCACTAAGAAGGTATGGAATGGCCTTTCATATCTAAAACTTTCAGATTCAATCTGGTCCTTGAATTTCATTGCTCAGACCCAATACTGATGAATTCCAAATCTGGGCTCTTTAGACCAGTTATATGCATAGTCCAACCCATGATAGTTTTTCTTTCTTTATCTCACTACTGAAATCTGGAGAATGCCAAGTTTGGAAGTAAAGAGGTTGATAATCTCAACCTGTCTGTTCCCAGTCTATACCTAGTTCCTGTTCCCTGTACTGCTGCTTGTGATTTTTGGTATTTTGCTCAGTTATGGGCAGCAGCTACCATGTATCAGGGGGTAATTGGGAAAGGATTAGGTTGTCATATTCCTGCCAACATGAAAAGATAATTAAGGGAATTTCTTTCATCCTCTCTCCCTCTTTCCCTCCCTTCTTTATATTCCTGTCTCTGTCAGAGAGAGAATGTCTGTGTGTGTCTGTCTCCCCTTCTTCCACTCCAAGGATTTATTAAGCATCTGTTACGCTAGGTATTGGAAATATAAACACAAAAGACAACCCCCCTCTCAGGGAGCTTACATTTTGTTAAAGGGATATCTCATCATAGGAGAGATTGGTTAATGAGAATCCAGTCTTTGCTCTGCCTGAAGCAATATCCTTTGTGAAGGTTTAAAGATTCTGGCTCCAGGAATATATAATAGAAGCCCCTCCTCTCTAATTTAGATCATCTGCAATTCTTCTGTGACTGCTTTATATCTGCTAATTGTGTTTCATTGAGGTACCTTTGTGACTGAATCCTGGGCCAGAAGATATTGTGAATATAAAAAGATAATAATAGACCAAATCAGTTTTCTTTTCATAGAGAGTGAGGCAATAACTACTCTCAAAAGATTAAGTGAAGGAAGTCAAATGCGGGCCATTGAGCTCTATTATATACAGTGCCAAATCAGGAAATGTAAAGATACCTTGTAACAGTCACTTTGGCACTTATTGTAGACATGTTATATTAATAGCATCTATTGTCAGATAGATTGCAAGTTTTTCAAGGCAGCATGGTTTGTTGAGTCCCCTGTATTGCTCCTTGTAGTTTACATGTAAAATCATCAAGAATACTAAGTCTTAATAGTAGTAGTAAGGGGAAAAGTGACTAAATTTAGATAGTTTAAAAATACATTTGAAAATATTTTTCTCATATTTTCCTGTACTCCAATAATTCTCTTTCCTCTTTATTTCATAGACTGCCAAGCATTTTTGTTTCTTATTCATATAAAAGAAATGATGGAAAAGGAAATAGCATAGAGGACTCAGGAAATAGGTAGAAACTGTAGTGTGCAATTTATTTAATGGAAAAATATAATGACATATCTGACTTTCAATAATCCCATAACCTATATTTATGTTTCCAGTCTACTAAATGTAATTGCACATAGGAAAAAATGTCTTGTGCTGAACTATAAAAATTTAGCTTTATTGTACCTAAGTTAAAAGAAGAAATCTCAAGTCACACTTTTATCCACACGTCACTGAAGGACTTGTTATGCTCTCTTTTGCATTTGTGTGTGTGTGTGTGTGTGTGTATGTATGTATGTATAAAAGATAGTGATAAAAAAGGGCAATACCATTTTCCAGATTCTCATCCCACCCCCAACTAACTTCTGATCCAAATGGAAAGGAACCATTTCTTATTTGATCTTGGTATCTTTTCTAGAAACTAGTACAATGTCCTGTATGCCAGGAGTGTTTGCTAAATTTTATTGAATTGAATTAAATTGAATTTCTTTGTACCCAGGGTAAAATCAAATACAAAAAATATATCTACAATGGATACTGTTAAATTAGGAAGATGTAGGTTTAGGTTAACTCTAAAATACAAAGAGGACTGGTGGTTCTACTTAATGTTAGAGATGAAGTTTAGTTATACCATATTGTTTGAAGAGCTAATTAAGCAAAGTTTATCTATTACAAATTGCTCCTTCTGTTGCATGGTTTTTGGAACTACTGTCAACAGAAAGTTATTGTTGAGATGTAAATAACTTATCAGTAAGAGGTAATTACTGTTATCAATATTGCATTTTTAATAACTTGAAAATATCCTTTTAGATCAGTTTTGCATTTAAAGGACAAGAGAAGATAGGACCCAGGACCCAATAATAACATCAACATATGAGAGAACTTTCTCCTTTATAGTAGTACAGAGAAAGCCTTTCTGTATCTTTAGACTCATCATGACTTCTTCATCCAGCTCTTGATTGTGCAAGGGATGCATCTTTGTGACACCTCTCATGTGGTACTTGCTTTTCTTTTCATTCACTTGAAGAGATACTGTACAACTCTGGAAACTCAATCAATCAACATTTAATAAATACATACTATGTGTATATTTGTTACTGGAAATGGGCCATCCCCTTTTGTCATACAGTTGCTGTAATTTGACTATTCTTGGTAGTATCACTACAACCAAACTCTTCCCTCAGTTATTTTGGGAAAATAGGAAATCAATACAAAAATGGGAAAAAATAATTCCAAGTTTTGGATTTTCCAGGAGTGGTATGTTTAATTAGGCAAGGTAGACTGGAGTCATGGAATATTGTTTGGGAGTGATCAGATATATGGTAGCAAATTTGTTGCAGAAGAGATGATAATTAGGCAGTTAGGATGAGGATTCTGGTGGAAAAAGGGGGAGGGCAAGGACAGGAATATGCTGAAAAGGGAATGGGGCAGGGCCAGGAGCACACTGGGAGATGCCAGAGACCAACTTTTCTCACTTTCTAGTTTTATTAAGATTCAATGATAAGGGACAGCTAGGTGGTACAGTAGATAGAGCACCAGCCCTGAGTCAGGAGAACCTCTCAGACACTTAACATGTCCTAGCTGTGTGACCCTGGACAAGTCACTTAACCCTAATTGCCTCAGCAAAAAAAAAAAAAAAAAAAAGATTCAATGATAAGTAGGACAGCTAGTTGGTGTAGTGGAAAGAGTACCAGACCTAAAGTCAGGAGAACCTGAGTTCAAATCTGGCCTCAGATATTTAATACTTAACACTTCCTGGCTGTGTGACCCTGGGTAAGTCACTTAACCCTAATTGCCTAAGCAAAAATAAGATTCTATGATAAGTGTGACCTTTAATTCCATTTTTGTCCCATTTTCATCATTTTTACTGTTTTTATGATGATCATGAGAATGATAGTAAAAAAAATCTTTAGTTGAATGGAAGAGAGAATATTAAAAAATATCTAAAAAACCCCAACCCCAAACCTAATATCTTCCACATCAAAAAGACATTTTAACAAGATGTTTTTCTATGATTAGCTTCCATAGTCACCTTTTTCGCTTTCAAAGAGATATCATTTTAGTAGTGTGGTTTATATCCAGACTGATGTGGCATATTAAAATATAGTGAAATCTAGTCTTTTCCAACTAACAATGAATACTCATCATTATTTTCTAGAAATTCAAAGCCTATTGATAGAATCTCCTTAATTTTTGCATTTGAAAAGCAAAAGGGAAAAATCATCAGATAGCTTCTGTAATAAGTAGTAGTGTTTGTGATTTCCCTACCCTTTCCTGTAGTTTGACACATTAAAGTTCCTATTTCTTTTCTTTGAGTGAACCTGAGCTAAAAAGCTGGAATACTTGGAAAGCAGTATCATTCCTGCTAGTCTCTTCCTTTATTGCTAATTTTGCATCTATAATTGCACTGGCTCATTTGTTTAAAAATGAATATTTGGCTTTTCTTCTATCATGGAAAACATTTCCATTTGATGAAATCTCACTTGCTAGGAAATCATTGATGAGTTAAAAATATAAATTAAAAACAATTAAACAGTATGGGATGCCAGCTAGCTACATTTAGGAGGGGGTCTTTATTTTTCTTTCAAGGGTTCCTCATTTGCATTAGAAAGAAAACATTGTTTTATTGAGGGCAGGTGAAAATTTTGCAAAGGATCCAATGGCTGATGAAAGAATTTCAGTAGCAAGAGAAGCAAAACTAAACATTTTTTAAAGTGATTATGTTGAACTTTTATCTTTCAGTACTCCAAATGGTAAAGATAATACCTCCACTAAAATCCAATTATTGTGGCATAATGGTGACTCTTCTGAATTCTTAGAAGTAAATCTGGGAAGATTTTGTGTACAGATCAAAAAAAAATCTGTCTTTTGAGGAGTAGAATGATCCATTGCAACAACTCTCTGAGATCATTAGTTTAGTTAAACAGGGATTGTAATCTGTATTGGAAGAGAGAGTGCCTACATGGAAAAACTTAATTTAATAATAGCTGGTGCTTTAAGGTTTCATGTATGTTATCTTATTTGACCCTTAGAATAATACTCCAAGGATTTTTTTTTGTCCAAACTTCTGATTTTTTGGGGGGGGGGCAGAGGAAGGAGAGTCCTGTATCAAAACCCAAAAAAATATTTTTATGGAGAACCACACAAAACAAACACTAACAATGTGGTCAGAAAAAGCAATATAAGGAACTTCAGAATTGATTGTATGACATGGGAGACACTGGCACAGGACTACTCAGCATGGCATGCCCTCATCAGAGAAGGTGCTATGATCTATGAGCAAAGCAGAATTGAATTATCTCAGAAGAAATAGGAGATGTGCAAAGGTAGATAGTCTACTCTAAATGTTCATTGGGACTATTTCTGTCTGACTTGTAGCAGAGCATTCTGAACTCATATAGATCTGATCAGCCACAGTGAGACATACTGTAACTGTACTCTAACATAGTGATATCATTTTGGTCCTCTTCCAGAATGAAAGGCAACAACCCATCTCTTCTCTGAACAGATCATCCACTCCTCTCTAATTTAGTACCTGGGGGTACTGAGAAGTTCAGGGACATAGTTAATATATATCAGAAACAGAATTTAAACCCAGGTATTGCCAAGTCTAAGAAAAGAAGTAAAGATGAAAGAAAGGAAGGAAGGAAAGATGAAAGGAAGGAAAGAAGGAAGAAAGGAAGAAAGGGAAGAAGGAAGAAAAGAAAGAAGGATTTATTAAGTGCTTACTATGTGACTAAATTTAAAGTTTGAAGAGTTGGTCACTGGAAATCTTCCTCTTCAATCCCTTTCTTTTTAAAAGGATTAGGTAAAAGGCCATTCTCTGCCTCATTTCTTATCTAACCCAAATCATTGAATAGGTGTTGCTTCAATCAAACAGACCTTTTAAAAACCCTGATTCAAAAAGGTCAGGGTCTCTCAAAGCATCCAGACTCATTTTCAGTCATCCTGATCAATATCTTGCCACTGGACCCCCATGGCTCTGGAGGGGAAAGTTACCTGCAGGTGACCTTGAACAGTTCTCCCTCACTTAAATTCAGTTCACTTGCCTATGATGGCAAGTGATATCCCTGATATCATGGTCCACTTCAAGAATTATGGAAAAACAACAATAACTTTAAAGAGAGAGATGCTGAGATTCAGTAACTTATTTAAGATTACATAGTCAGGTTTTCAACCCATGTTCTGTCTGCAAATCTCATACTATGCTGCCTTCCTTAGGCTGAACTTTGTACTACATCATTTTATTCTTGATTAATGTAGGTATTATTCTACTTTTACAAACCAGTTAATTTATAAATAAGTAAATTATTTTGCAAATAATTTACAAAATTATTCCAATTTAATAATGATGTTAGACTAAGTGATAAGAGTAGTATTTTAGCTTAGGTCTTGGGTTCATTGTTCTCCCTACACTATCTCCTGTCTTTGATTTTCATCTTGACCCCACAGAAAGGGTTTGAATCAAGCTGGAGATGACTTCTTGTTCTTTCAGCTCAGCTAATCTCAGTAGCTATGGTTTACAGAAAAATGTGCATTCTTTCTCCTGCCTGTGCCTCAATATTTAAAAAAAATTGTTGTGTTTTTCCTTAAAGACATTTACTTACCTGTATCATGAATAATAAAGTAAATCTCCATGTCCTTTGAAAGGAAAGGGCACCTACTCTCATTATTGCTGTCATTATTTAAAATTTAACATTTAAGGCCAAAGAATGAATGGCATGAATTCATGAATGCAAGCTATGGATTTATTGTGTATATATATTCTGCTCTTCACATTTCCAAGTTTGCCTTTCTAACTAGATGCTGCTTTTGCAGTGAAGGATTCAGAGATATAGGATGAAGATGTAGCCTCGGAAAAGACTCATGGATAGAAGGCAAGCATGACTTAAAAACTAGAGGGGCATGCAGTATAAATTATGTACATACTGAGCAAGGCAATTCAGAGACCCAGCTAGGAGGAAAGAATTCTTGGAGTCCTTTAATATACTTTAGGGAAGTTCATCCCAGTGTTGTTTCTTTCCAAGAAATGTGGTGAGTTTTCCTTTGAGATGGCTTATTGTTACTTAGAATGTTGTATTCCCAGGAGGAAGCAATGCATTATCTCTATGACTAAATTTCAGCTGTTTCTATGTGGCCCAGGCTCCAGAAAAGGAATTCATGGGCAGTTTTACATTATAAATAAAACTCTTAGACCATCATTGAATTCTGATGTCTAAGTGACTCCTTTTGCTTTTTGTAAGGGTGGTACAAAATCCATGCTTAGTAAGAATTCCCAATGATGAAGTCAGGCTTTGTAAGTGAATATGTTGGAGTGATCTTTTGACTCTGTGAAATAGTTTTAAATTAGGCTTAAGAAGATGAAACCACCTATTACCATTAAAATGACTATCTAGGTTTTTGTAATTGTCAGTGGAAAGTAATTTCAGTCCTAGAAACTATCATTTAAAAAATCAAATTGGGCCGCATTTCTTTTGCAAACATTTTCCTTCTTTTATCAGGTGTACCATTAGAGTCACATTAAATACCAAGTAAGTAGAGACCAAATGAGAGTAATTGTTACTCAGCTGAGAAATCTTTAAATCACCCCATCTTAAAGAGCTCAGAGTTTAGAAAATGTGGATGCAACAAGCTCCCATCTTGCGTAATTAAAGTGGTCTGGAAATGTTGGTCTGACAAAACACAAAAAGAGATAGGGAAGTTTTGGACTTTTTCTGTCTGTAAGATTAATGCTAATCTGGGAACCTTAGATGATTGGTACATTGATAGACTGTATGTTTATCAATGGGGAAGAATACTGTAGTTTCTAGCCCCAAATAAGTTTGTTTTGGAACTAGAGTTCCTCTGGATAAGACTGTTCTTTTCTACTTGTATGGAGGAGGTGGGGTGTCTAATTGTAGTTTTGATATATGACCAAGGTAATGGTGGCTTTAGGCAATAATTGGAAGTAGCAAGGCTTATACCTAGGCTGGATCTGCTCTCAAGTGATTCAGGATTATTGATGGGAGATTCTATGGGTATTTACAATAGACTGTTTGAACAAAGAAGCCACCAGTGGTTTGCTTTTATTTAGTCTGGAAACTCAATTCAATTTCTCACTTATTAAATATAAATTAAACATAAATTATTAAAAATAAAACAATCCTTACCCTCACAGAACTTAAATTCAAGAAGGAAGAGCATATTGGCTACTAAAGAGGTGAGAAAAAGAGGTGGTCAGAGTTTGGTTAGAAGTGTGACTTAGATTATTTTGCCAACTGGATTTGAGAAAGGTAATCAGAAGCATGGAGATTAAATAAGAAACTATTATCACAGTCTAGATTTGTGGCCATGAGACCTTTAACTAAATTTTGAGCCTATGAAAAAAAAGAAGAGGATGATATGAGATATATTAGAAAGGCAGCATCAACAAGACCTAGAAACTGATTGGATATTGGGAGATGAAGGAGAAGTGATGAATTTTGGATAATTCTAAAGTCATAAAACTAGGTAACTAGAAGAATGGCAGTACCCACAATAGAAAGAGGGAATTTTTGAGAAAGTGTAGGGTTAAAGGTATGATGTAATGAGTTTCATCTTAGACATGTATTATTTGAGATACTAATGAGACTTTTAGATATCCAAGACACAATTGGAGATGTGATACTGAAGTAGAGGAAAGAATTTAGAGCGGGAAATAGAAATCTGAGAGACACCTATATGAAAAATCATAAATGTAGATGTAGGAACAACATGATTTACGAAAATGTAGACAGAAAAGGGGAAGCCGCTCAGGATAGGGCACTGGAGAATGTGAATTAGGGGAAAGAGGTAGATGATGGTCCAGCAAAGGAGGATAAAAAGGAGAAGTCAGACAGGTAGGGAAATGAGAAAAGTGACATGAGGAATACTAGCTAAGAGAGATTAACTACCTGACCAAATAATGTCAGAAGCTTCAGAGAAGTGAAAATTTAGCAGTTGAAAAAAGATCATTTGTAACCTTGCAGAGGATGGTTTCAATTGTATAGTCAACTAGGAAGCTATATTGAAAGAAGTTGAACGACTGGGAGGTGAAGAAGTGGGGGTAATGAGTCTAGAT
Source organism: Myrmecobius fasciatus (assembly GCA_023553655.1). Classification (NCBI taxonomy): domain Eukaryota; kingdom Metazoa; phylum Chordata; class Mammalia; order Dasyuromorphia; family Myrmecobiidae; genus Myrmecobius; species Myrmecobius fasciatus. The sequence continues at coordinate 31,485 of JAJPUD010000211.1, read as the reverse complement.
GACTTTTTCTAAGAGTGTGGCTATGAAAAGGAGAAAAGATAGAAGGACAAGGGAGAGGAGACCTGAAAATATTTGTAGCTTCTGAAGAAGGAAGCACCAGAAAAGGTGAGGAAAGAGGAAAAAGTAAGAGAGTCAATGATCTTTGGACAAGTTCTTGAAGAATGTGGGAAGGGATAGTATCAGTGACATAAATAATAGGGTTGGTCTCACCAAGAAGGAGTGCCATGTCCTTATCAGAAATTGGAGCCAAGAAGGAATAATGAATGGAGAATGATGTAGAGGAGTTTTGAGATATGGAGTAGTAAAGGAGCCCTCAGGAGATAATTTCTTTTTTTCCATTGTAGTTAGACACATATATTCCTAGAAAAATTACCCTAGTTTTAGAAGTTCTGTGGGTTAGCTCCCATGTAAAACTATAGCTCATAAGGTCCCGCCAGTATTTTTATTTTTTTTCTAATAGAGGAAATATTAGTTAAAAATGAAAGGCATTTAATTAAATGCAATAGCAAAGAAAATAACAAGATAAACCAATTGGGTATATGCTCTCAAAAGTTATCAAATTTTTTCTGGGGTAGAGGGTGCACAAGAATTGATGACATATGACTGAGGTACAAACATGGGGGACACACATGTAAGAAACAAATGACTATTAAAATACAGAGGTATGTATGTATTTGTAATAATTTTCCTTTAACTTAGGATAGTATTATTGATGTATGGGGTATTTAAAGGATACTAGACTTCATGAAATGAAAAAAATATTAATTCCTTCTGGTTTTTAAGGCAAGCATGAAAGACTGGGTATTACAATTTCTTATTATTCTAGACATATTTCTCAATTATGAAAATTTCCACCAAAAAGTAATTAAATAAATAGAAAGCCAAGAGTTAAAGCTATGTCTATGTAATATTAAAATATCAGACTCTTATAAAATCAATGTCATTTTTAGACCTTTTAAGAGAGAATTGGTATCACCGCACAGTTCATCAAGTTGCCTATTGGCATAGCAAAATTATTCAATGACAGAGTCAAATGGGAAAAAAAAATTAAAAATCTGAACACTCCTAGATCCACCCTCAAAAATACTTATACTTAAATTTACACTTTAGGATAGCCTCAGGGTTTTTAGGTCATCATTAGAATCTACTATCTGATTAGTTTGAGGGAGTCTTTATTGCTTTCTTCATTCCTTGTCCTAGTTGAGTGTAGAACAATTTAATGCTTTACCAAAAATTAAATTCAGTGTTTAAAAAGTCTTGGGAAATCAGATGTTCAAAGGGAAACAACATTTTCAGTTAAATCATTTGCACTAATGAAAATTTAAATTAAATATTTTGTTCTCATTGGTTGTTTGACCTTTCGGATAGAACTTCCAATGATTGATTGTTCTATTATTTTTCTTTAAATGTCAAAAAATCGGAGTAGCTATATAGCTTAGATCTAGGAAACTATTTATTTGATGTGTAGATCCCAATATAGATCAAGATAATATATATTGATTAGTGCGTCTTTTTTTTAATTCAATAGTATTTTATTTTCCAAATACATGTAAAGATAGTTTTCAACATTAATTTTTGTAAGACTTTGTGTTTCAAATTTTTCTCCCTCCTTCCTTATCTCTTCCCTTCCCAAGACAGGAAGTAATCTGACATAGGTTAAATATGTGAAATTATTTAAAACATATTTCTATATTTGTCATGTTATACACAAAAAATCAGACCAACAGGGAAAAAACATGAAAAAACAAACAAACAAAAAGTGAAAATACTATGCTTCATTCTATGTTCAGTTTCCATAGTTTTTTCTCTGTATGTGAATGGCATTTTCCATCCCAAGAATATTGGAATTGAGAAGAGCCAAGTCCATCACATTTGATTATCACATAATCTTGTTGTTACTGTGTACAATGTTCTCTTGGTCCTGCTTGCTTTATTCAGCTTCAGTTCCTGTAAGTCTTTCTAGGCTTTTCAGAAATCAGTCTGCTCATCATTTCTTATAGAACAATAATATTTCATTACATTCATATACTATAGCTTATTCAATTATTCCCCAATTGATGGGCATCCATTCATTTCCAATTTTTTGCCAATATAAAAATGACTGCTACAAACATTTTTAAGTACATCTTTTAAAATTTTTCTTTTATCTTTTTCAGGCATCTGAGTCTATTTGAATTCTATATTTCTGCTTCCCAAGGGGTGCAGTGGCTGTGCCAGTAGTTCCTTTTTAAAGTTAAATAGTTAATTAGGGCCCTAAAGAGGTCTTTTCCATTGGTAGTTCTTGGCTTTCAAAGTCTCTGTTTTTAAACTTGCACTCTTCAACTTCTGGATGGATTAATTAAAAAAAAATATTCAGGTCCATGCAGCTTGACTAATTCTTTACACTAAATACAAGATGTTTTCTGTGTGGTTGTGTAGACTAGAGATTCTTAAACTTTGTGACTTCAGGTCTCCTTTGGGCTCTTAAAAATTATGGTGGATCCTCCAAAAGTTTTTATTTATGCCAGTTATATCTATTGATATTTACTATATTAGAAATTAAAATTTTTAGCATTATTATGAAAATATTTTTGACCTCATGAACTCCCTGAAAGGGTCCGCCAGGAATCCCAGACCACCCTTTGCTGCAATGTTTTTACTTGTTCTCATTTCACATCCCTTAAAGGTTTTCTGTTATATTTATGATTATATAATCCAAATTTGTTAAATACTTATTATTTTGTTCTGGTAATAATAGAAGCTGTAAAATAATTAAGTAGTTGGATTTTCTAACAAATTTTGAAGGCACCAGATATCTGAACTAATAAAATTACTATTTCTGTATGCAGGCAGCAAAAATGTTTTTCAACTTTTGATTGAAATGAAACATCCTTTCATTATTGTTTCTTTTAATCCAGAAAATGGATAAATATGATTAAGATGACTATAAATATAAATGTTTGAAATTAAACATTGAGGGAATTTAATATCTTTTGAATTGTTTTTAAAAGAAAGATTTTAAACACAATGTTACAAATGATGTTATTTACTTTGTTATAGATGCTTTATTACAGATTTTTGATCTGTATGGGTTTTGGAGTGGAAATGGGGATTTGGAAGGACTCACAATACATAATAACTGCAAGTTTTTATTTTAGGCAACTTTTTCTTGTGACTGTGAGGACCAGTATGTGGGCACTTTCTGTGAAGAATTCAATGCCTGCCAAGCACAACCATGTCAGAACAATGGGACCTGTATTGATGCAATTGAAAAACATGACGGGAACAATTTCACCTGTGTTTGCCTGGCTGGTAGGTGTTAAATGGCATTTTGCACTAACTCTTATGCATTTATCCTTTATGTACAATTCATCCTTTTGGAAAATGTATATTGAGGTATAACTCAGAGGGAATAAGAGTGTTTTAAGTATTTAAAGGACTGTCTCATTTAAAGAATGCATCTTATGTGGTTTCAGAGGAGAGAACTGGAAGAAATAAGTGGAAATTTTAAAAGGGAAAATTTAATATTATTAAGAAAAAAGGGAAATCTCTGAGGATTAATAATCAAATTGGCATAAGAAAATGATGGATGAGGAAACTTTCATAGCTCAACCAATTTTGTCCCCACTAATGTACTTATCCCATAAGTATATCCCATAAGCAATCCCATAAAGTGAGCCTCTATAAGTCTATATTTCTCTAAGCATAGTTAGAGTAATTCTTGGACAGCAGAGCTTGTTGCCAAGCTCATAGTTAATGCCTTTTACAGCTTGTTATAGCTTGTTGGAGCTAGTGTTGCACCAATCTTACAATCTTAAAGACTTGCTTAGAACATTGAAAGGTTAAGATACTAACTTAAAATCACACAGCAAGTATGGGCCAGAAGCAGGATTAAGGAAAAACTTCCTATAATTAGAACCAAAATCTAATCCAAAAAATGGAATGGGGTGCCTCAGGAGGTAATGGAATCTCCCTCCTTGGAAGTCTTTATGCAAAGATTGGACAACCCTTTGACCTTTTTTGAAGGGATTCTTTTTTAAGCCTAGGTTGGACTAGGATCCTGATGTTCCATTCAGTTCCAGTCAGCAGATCACTGTTCTTCTATTCGGCATCTGAGTGGTGGATATCTCTATTTGACATCAACTGGTGGAATAATTGAACTCATGTTCCTTTTAAGTCCTGGTTTTCTAAATAAAAAGTAGGGTGAATGATTATGGAGGTCTGTATGAGTTAAACAGCTTCCCTCCTATCTCTTTTCTTTTATTGACGGATATACATTTGTCAGAGGCCATGAATATCACTATATCATGCTGCCTTTATGAATAAAATAATGACTCTTTTGGAGTATCCAATTATGTCTTTGGTAGTTTTTTTAATTTTTAAAATTTTAGCCTTTTTGGCAAATGTCACCTTGGACAACATTTTTGCTAACACTAAGATTGCTTGTCCAGGTGTTTAATTCTCTCCCTCTACCTAATCAGAAGAACATTCTGAGTAATATTAGCATAATACATTTGAAAACTGATTTCAGCAATTATTAGATAATCCATGGAAAATTAATCTCTGGAGGACCTCATTTCAAATTTTAACTCTTTGACTTAAGGGAAGTTATTTCCATCTTTCTGAGTGTCAATTTTCACATTTGCAAAATGGGTAGCTTGGATCAAATAGCCTCAAAGGGCTATTCTAGATTTAAATCTATGGCTCTGTGATCTAACAATAGCATAATTACTTTTATAAGAGCAATAAAAATGGGTTGATTGAGTTCATCCGAATTCAACATCCCTAAGTAATATGTACCATAGATAATACATGGTGTTAGGTATGTAACTGTGGGTTGACTTAAGGACATCTTTATTAATTGAAGAATAATACCAGCTGACATTGATAGCTAGCACTATTAATATAAGATTAACTCGTATTATCAGCCTCTGATCACAATAGTTTGAGAAGATTACCTGTTTGGAAAAATAGCAAGGTTCGTCCTTTGTCCTTACTATTGATGGCAAACAGAAATCATGCTGAAGAGTTGATTAGTGCACAATATTTGGGGATGCAGGCTTTTTATAAATCTTATAACTATTTTGGGGGCTGTTTAGGCTGGAAATCTCATTTGTATAGGGGAGTTCTTGAGGTAGAAATGCCATCTATGGACATAAAAAAAACTTTTCTTCTTTAATATACAGTCCTAGTGAGTTGCATGGGGGCATGGGTGGCTATACGATTTGACTAATGCCATGATCAGGATCTGAATCCATGTTTTCTTGACAATGATCAGGGCTACACTTCTTCTTCAGCCATAGTCATTCCAGATCATCCTAAAAAGTCTATTTTCAAAAAAACCCTTAAAAAACTCCATTTCCTGTTAGACTATAAGTTTCTTGAGGGGATTATTTTTGCCTCTTTGTGTGTCCTCAGGATTTTCTGGCACATAGTAAGCACTTAACAAGTGCTTTTTAATTGATTCTTGATTGATTTTAACAAATGGAACCTAAAAAACTACTCCATTAATATTTTCCTATAGTATCCAAAGTTTATTTTGGAAGTGAAAGCGCTGGCTACTTGCCATGTTGTTTTCAGTTAAGATCAAATGAAATAACATACGTAAAGTGCATTTCAAACTTTAAAGTATTCTATAAATGTTAATTGTTGTTCTTATTGTTATTATTATTATTACTAAGGTCAATAGCTAATCTAATCTTCTGACAAAAATGACTCATTTCATGAGTTAGTGATATGTGTCTTAGTCTTAGACAGATGTCCTTGAACCTGCTCTAGATTAGGCTCTATGTCCTATAATTACTCAATGATGAAGGGACCCAGGTCTCAGGAGTTTCTACATTTGGCTTCCAGCAGCCTCCTCAGATATGTTAAGGAGGCCATTTATTGTCTCTTTTGTTTCCACATCCTTTATAAGGCACCCTATAAAAATTATCTTCAGGGACATCTCAGGAAGTTTAGGATAATTTCAAGGAAACTTCTATTTGCAAACATACTTTCTCTCCAAACCTCAGATCTATTTTCTTCTCTCCCTAAATTTTCTTCCTCAATACTCTCATCCACTCCATGATCTTAGTGAACATCTGGATTTCAGTGATTCTCAAACCCATATCTCTAGCCTCTTATTATCTCCTGAGCTCTAGACCTGTATTTCCAACTTTTTGCTAGACATCTCCATTTTGTACATCAATCAATGAAGCAAGCAATACTTATCAAATGCCTATAATATGTGCCAGGTATTGTGCTAGGCCCCTAGAGATACAAAGACAAAAGTGAAAAAGTCTCTGCCCTCAAATTGCACAATATAAGAGCAGAGAAAATCTATCCAAATTAATACTAGGTTGTTTTGGAAGAGAGATCACTAGTTGTGGATGGATAGGATGGGTTAGGAAAGACAAGTTCAAGTGCTATTTGAACTGAATTTTGGTTGAATGAAGATAAGCCAATCATTTTTATTTCCTGGGGATAATGGCTTTGTATATCCATCTTCTCAAACTTAACATATCAAAAAATAAAACTAAAATTTAATTTTTAAAAATTTTAATTTATCAAATAAAAAAAATATGTTCCTCTTCCTTGCTTTCATACCACCATTCTCCCATTCACACACAGGCTCAAAACCTTGGAATAGTTTTAGACTTTGTTCTCTCCTTTGTTTTTCCCATAACATCCAACAAATCACTAGGTATTGCATTTCAATCATCATAAAATTTATCATATCTTCCCCTTTTGGAAATAACTATTTCAGGGCAACATTATCTCTCATTTATTGCCAGAGCCTCTTTGTTCCTTTCTAACATTATCTTTTAAAATGTTTTTTTTTCCTGAATTTTTCTGCCTTGTTATTTCCATTCTCTTATAGCTCAGTAAAGCAAACTGACAGATGACTGTGTCTGACAGTGTATACCTCATTCCACATCTCTGGTGTACCACTTTTCTCTTGGAAGAGTGAGTTATGTTTCAGGATAAGTCTTCTGGAGTCAAGATTGCCCACCCACTGCATTCATCCAAACTCTAATGTGTGATTTTCTATGATTGTGGTTGTATTATTTCTTCGCTACTTACTTTGCATCAGTTCATATAAATCTTCCCAGCTTCTTAGAATTCTTCATATTTGAAGAATTTCTTAGGTTCCAAAAAGTATTCCCTTAGAGTTACATAACACAGTTTATTCAACTATTATCTGGCTGATGGATGCCTATTTTATTTCCTTTTGTTTTTCAATAGAGTCTAAACTGATCTATTTATAACCAACAACCCTGATGGACAGCCTCCTTAGGGTTTATTTTTCTCTATCTCAGGAACCAGAGATCAAGCTGGAAGAAGTTTGCATTACAAATCTCCTTTAAATCAACTGCTTTTAATGCAACAAGAATTTCAGTTTCTCCTTCCATGCCTCCTTTACTGTTTTGTATATATGGCTAATAACTAATTGGTATTTATGTGTTTTTTCCACATGAGAAACCAAATTTATATTTAAATGAAGATGGACATGAGAGATGACCTTGCAGTGTATACCTGTTTTCCTTGCTTATTTTTCATAAATATGCAGATAGTATCAAATGGCTCTTTAAGTAAGGATATGTGATACCTGCTAAGTAATACTTTAATTTTGCTTAAATGTACTTAGCAATAAAAATGGAGACGACTTGAAATTGAGTGATTTATCAAATCTTTATTATTTACATCCCATTCACTTGAGTTCAACAAACATTTAACTCCTACCAATTATTAGTCATCCTGCTTGGTGATAGAACTACAAAGGAAGAAATGAAATAGTCTCAGAGCCCTCACAGAGCTTACATCCTACATAGACTTTCAAATTCCCCTTGAATATATAGGGTGATTTACTACCTAATTTTCTGGAAGCAAAACTGAGGGAAAAAACATACATGAATGAACATTTTTTCCCTATGTAACTAACAGGCACAAAATGTCTCATGGCTCTTTTTGGTTCAGCAGTGATTCCAGAATCATCATTATCATCATAATAAACTTTAGAGGTCTTTCAAAAATAAGGAGGCAATAGTTATTTATGCAAAGCCTGTCAGAATTTAGCTGAATCTCTTTCATTGATAATAGTCCTGAAAGTATTACAAGCCAGGCTTCTGATACATCCTGTAGGCAAAGAGATGAGACTTTAAGATGCAAAACCAGTAGAACATCCCTGAATTTTGCCTTTCTTTCTAAATGGAAAAAGGCAAGTATGTGGTTTGTCCACAGTTTTATTGTACCCACGGATTGCTTCCTCCAAAAAAAGTTAGAGCTTTAAAAGGATTATGGTTGAATATATAATCTTTTCTTCATCTGCACATTTTTAAAGGTAAATGTGGAAATCTCATTTTTTTTTTTTCAAATGTCTTCCTCTATGATGTTCCTCCATAGCCTTTTCACATTGAAAAGATGTCAGAATCTGTTTTAGGCTATTAATGCCTCTTAGTTACTACAAAAGGCTCTCCATTTCAAAGCCAGTTGTCATTTGCATCTTGTTTGGTTGAATAAAGATAAGCTGATCACTTCGATTTCCTAAGAACACAGCAGCTGGGCTTAAATAGGCTAGAAGACTGTTTTTTATGGGAGTTTAGCTGGTTCCTTTAACATTACTGAAAACTTTCCCCATCTTGATAGGTTCTTAGTATTCATCCTAGCTACTTGTTTATTTCCTATACTGTGCCTCGTGGGTATTTTCCTTTCTAAGGAATTACCTTCTAGATGATTTAGAATTTGACTATTATGTATGATCTTACACAAATCACTTAAAATCCTCGAATCATAGAATTTTCAAGCTGGAAAGAACCTTAAGAATTACCTCATCCACACAGTGAGTTAGGGCTAGGATACTAGAATGGGTCTCTTTGTTCTCAGTGGCCTGTCCTTTCTCCTACTATATCATGGCTTTCCTCTCTGAATTTCAGTTGGCTCCTCATTTGTGAAAGATGGGAGCAGGATTAGGTAAATGCTAAAAAGCTCCTTTCCTGGCTAACATTCTATGACCTTGTTTGTCCTCTGGATCATATACTTGCATGCAAAGTGGACTACAGAACTTTCAAACAAATTTATTCAACAAAGGACATCCCAAGTGGTAAATGGATTGGGGTTTATAGTCTCCAAATTATTCATGGCATGTCTTTTCGCTGGTACATGTGAGGTTATTATTGGAGTTAGTTCTTAGAATAGATTAGATTAAAGTGAGTGGCAATTTCTAAGTATTGTTTCTTTTAGAATACAAATCAATCACTTGGTAGACTGCATTTTCTATCAGCCTGGCTCTTTTCAGTGGGCTTGCTGATATCTCTCAAGGGTGACGTTGTTGTGAATTATTCTTTTGATATCATGGAATTTGGAGCAAGAAGGGGACTTGGAAGCCTCAGATTCCTGATATGTACGATGGAGAATTTGGACTAAATAGACTTTGAGACTCTATTCAGACCTAAACATATACTCTAATCCCAATTTAATCCCTCATTAAATTGAGAAGCAGAAGCCCACAGGGTTGAATGACTTGTCTAAAGTCACAAAGCTGGTGGCCAGAAGTTATGAGTGGTAGAATTCTCATCTGAAAATCAAAAAATCTGAATTCACATCCTATTTCCCTGATATTCTTCCTGTAAAGAGCTATTGGTTTAATTTATAGCTATTTAATAATTAATAATAACTCATAAAATAAAGTTGATTTGGACATTATGTTTAGTTATGAACTTTACTTGGGACATTGCTATTCAGCCTTGATATTACTCATATTTATATTGAATTTGAAAGTTTATGAAGAACTTTAATCACCAGAATCCTATGGATATTATTATTATTATTATTATTATCTCAATTCTAGAAATATGCAAATTCAATTTGAATTCAACAAACTTTTTTTTTCTAAAAAACATATTCTTGGATTTTAAATAATTTTACAAAAGTTAACCAGAATTTTATATTTGATCCCCAAGCCTCTAGAGTTTACTGAATTTAAGGCAAATGGTCTGAACTGTGTTTTAGGATAACTGTTTGAAAATGAGTAGGAGACTGGCTAGAGAGGAGGGAGACTTGAAGAAACATAATAGGTTATTACAAGAGTTTAGGCTTGAGCTGATGAGGTGATAGCAACAAGTGAGGAGAGAAGAAGTATGTGTGGGACTTGGATGATTCCAAGAATAGTAGTACCCTTAGAATGAAGGAGGAAGTTAGAAGTGGGAATAGAGGGAGACATAATGAGCTCCCTTTTGGGCATGTTTTATTTAGTATTTATGGTATGCCTATACAATATTTGGTAAGTGGTGAGGGCAACATGAAATAAAAACATAGAAAGTTTAGTTCTTTCTCTCAAAAAATTTGCCATTAAGATTGGTGAAGGCACAAAAGGATTCAAGAACAATTCACATATAAGTATGTGAACAAATAGAAACCAATGAAATATGGATTCTGTACATATAAAGGGATGGGCTAAGTGATTCGATATGAGTAGGGAAGGTTTCTGGAAGGACATGATCTTTGAGGAATCTCTACCTTTTAATTTAATCAGACACTTTTCCCAATAAAAGAATTAAGCTTTTTCAAGAACGTATTAACTAATTTTTTTCTCAAAAGACCAAATCTATGATTTCTGTGTGAAATCATCCTTGCCCAAGTACTGCTTAGCATTTACAAAGCACTTTTCAACTTCAAAGCCCCTCACTGTTGACTAATTGGTTATTTCAACCTACTTTTGATAAAAAAAACAACCCCACTTTCAAAGGCAGGGTGAAATTGAAATCCCAGTTCTGGTTTAAGTTTTACTATTTTAAACAACTACACTGAGAGAGAGAGAGTCAAGGTGCCCTTTAAGCTGTAAATGGGTCAGTTCCTACTTGGGGTGGAGGTGGGGAAGCAGTGTAGATTAAAATTAGTTGGATGTGTCTCACCAAGTCTCAACTGGCAGAGGGGGGCATTTTTTTCTCTTTCATTTTAAGAACATTAACCACATCATCTGAATTTGCTTTTCATGCAAGTCACAGTAATGAAAACTGCTAACATTGAGTTTTCTCCTAAAACTGAAGCTGCTCTGATAAAGGCTTTAGCATTTCCAACAAGACTGGGAATTCAGTGCCCTTCACAGTCTGAGTCCACTCCAGTGCTGTTTATTTTTATTTTGAGTTTACCAAAATTCAACTAACATTAAAGTGCCTAACTGGGCTCAGAGGTGACACAGTAGAAAGAATCATGAGTTGAGAGGATGTAGATTTTAATCCTGCCTCTGACACTTACCTGTGCTACCTTAGGCAAGCCATTCAACTGCTCTGTGCTTCAGTTTCCTTATTTGCAAAATGAGAGGTTAGATCCAGTGGTATTTAATATCCCTTTTGGTTCTCTATCTATGTTAAAATGAGATTAAAGTGCTATATATAAACACAATCACAACAACTACTACTAATTATTATTATTATAACTGTTATCCCATGATCTTGATAACCTTTTATCTTTTTGCTTCAGATTCTCATTTATAAAATAAGAAAATTGGACTAGATAATCTCAAAGGGTTTTTCTAGGTCTAACACTTAAACTCTATGAATTAAGACAAAAATCTGGATTAATAATCCAAGCAAACATTCTCAGGGTTCATGATATTTTTCAATTTCATATTTTTATTTAAATACTTTGTCACTGTATCCACAAAGCCAGGGACTTTATCTAAGCAGACAGATTCCTAGTACCTAGCAAATCAAATGTTTTTTACTTAAAAATCTTCAATGGTCCCCTACTCCTTACCAGTCCAACTCTTCTCAAGGTCCTTTTCAATACCTTCCACTCTCTTGGTTACCTTTCCAGCCTGAACTTCCAGGATATCCTATTACGTATTATAATTGAGTTACTCCCAAATGCCTATAAGCCTTCCCACCCTTTCTAGTTTCTATCCCTTTAAACTGATTGTCCCTAATCAGGTCTCCTTCACCTGGCCTTTCACATATAGAAGGAAAAAGTGGGAGAGGTGATATTCCAGATTTGGAAACTCGCCCAAATTTAAGGAGACTTTGATGATTTTCTAGTTGTGGTGCCTTCCAGGACACATCAGCCCCCATTCTTTGCAGTTCCTTGCAATGTGGCTTCTGTAGTTGTCATTACTAAAACTGCTCTGTTCAGGGTCATTAATCATTTCCTCTTCTTAAAAATTCAAGAGCTTGGAGCAGCTAGGTGAAGCACCAGCCCTGAAGTCAGGAGAATCTGAGTTCAAATATGATCTCAGACACTGAACATTCCCTAGCTGTGTGACCTTGGGCAAGTCACTTAACCTCAATTGCCTCCGCAAAAAGCAAAAAAAAAAAAAAAAATCAAGAGCTTTTCCCATTCAATTTTTAAAAAAACTTTAGCATGACATTGTTGACTACTCCATCCTTATGAAAACTTTCTGTTTTCTTGGTTTTCATGACAGGCAAGCTGCTGGATTTGAGAGTTGAGAGTGATCTGAATTTTTAAAAATGCCTTTTAAATTCCTGACCATGGGCAAGTCACGAAACCCTTTAAAGCCTCAATTTCCTCATCTATAAATGGAATTTCTTACATTCACAGCACTCATTTTATAAAGTCAAATGAAATATACAGCACTTTATAAAACCTTAAAGTACTTTTAATCTTGACTTTTTCCCATACTCCTGTAGGCCTTGAACCCTAATAATTACCTTACTGTGCATTTTCTTTTGGAAGTTTCATTTTTATTTCAAATTCCATGTGTCTAAAAATCACTATAGAACTTTAAGGATAGGTTGAAATCATTTAGAAAAAGCATTTATGATCACTGAGACCTAGTGTGGATTGGTTTATAAAGTTTTTTTCATGTGTCAGACTAACTTCCATTTCTTTCTTTCTTTCTTTCTTTCTTTCTTTCTTTCTTTCTTTCTTT